>BTRK01000006.1:39380648-39404019 GCA_036245805.1 Pristionchus mayeri | reverse complement strand
GTCGAAAACCTTCCACAGGCAGGGTCGAACGACTGACCATCCACAGGCAGGATTGAGCGAAGTCCCTCCACAGGCAGGGTCGAACGACTGACCTTCCACAGGCAGGGTTGAGCGAAGACCCTCCACAGGCTGGGTCGAACGACTGACCCTCCACAGGCAGGCTCGAACGACTGACCCTCCAAGGCAAGATTGAGCGAAAACCCTCCACAGGCAGGGTCGAACGACTGACCCTCCACAGGCAGGCTCGAACGACTGACCCTCCTCAGGCAGGATTGAGCGAAAACCCTCCACAGGCAGGATTGAGCGACAACCCTCCACAGGCAGGATTGAGCGAAAACCCTCCACAGGCAGGGTTGAGCGAATACCCTCCACAGGCAGGATCGAACGACGGACCCTCCACAGGCAGGATTAAGCGACAACCCTCCACAGGCAGGATCGAACGACTGACCCTCCACAGGCAGGGTTGAGCGAATACCCTCCACAGGCAGGATTGAGCGAAAACCCTCCACAGGCAGGATTGAGCGAAAACCCTCCACAGGCAGGGTCGAACGACTGACCCTCCACAGGCAGGGTCGAACGACTGACCCTCCACAGGAAGGATTGAGCGAAAACCCTCCACAGACAGGGTCGAACGAATGACCCTCCACGGGCAGGGTTGAGCGACAACCCTCCACAGGCTGTGTCGAACGACTGACTCTCCACAGGCAGGGTTGAGCGACAACCCTCCACAGGCTGGGTCGAACGACTGACCCTCCACAGGAA
Organism: Pristionchus mayeri; assembly: GCA_036245805.1. NCBI lineage: Eukaryota > Metazoa > Nematoda > Chromadorea > Rhabditida > Neodiplogasteridae > Pristionchus > Pristionchus mayeri. The sequence goes on along the minus strand of BTRK01000006.1, from coordinate 39,403,257 downwards.
GGATTGAGCGACAACCCTCCACAGGCAGGATTGAGCGAAAACCCTCCACAGGCTGGGTCGAACGACTGACCCTCCACAGGCAGGGTCGAACGACTGACCCTCCACAGGAAGGATTGAGCGAAAACCCTCCACAGACAGGGTCGAACGAATGACCCTCCACGGGCAGGGTTGAGCGACAACCCTCCACAGGCTGGGTCGAACGACTGACCCTCCACAGGAAGGATTGAGCGACAACCCTCCACAAGCAGGATTGAGCGAAAACCCTCCACAGGCTGGGTCGAACGACTGACCCTCCACAGGCAGGGTTGAGCGAAAACCCTCCACAGGCTGGGTCGAACGACTGACCCTCCACAGGCAGGCTCGAACGACTGACCCTCCAAGGCAAGATTGAGCGAAAACCCTCCACAGGCAGGGTCGAACGACTGACCCTCCACAGGCAGGCTCGAACGACTGACCCTCCTCAGGCAGGATTGAGCGAAAACCCTCCACAGGCAGGGTTGAGCGAATACCCTCCACAGGCAGGGTTGAGCGAATACCCTCCACAGGCAGGATCGAACGACGGACCCTCCACAGGCAGGATTAAGCGACAACCCTCCACAGGCTGGGTAGAACGACTGACCCTCCACAGGCAGGCACGAACGACTGACCCTCCACAGGCAGGGTCGAACGACTGACCCTCCACAGGAAGGATTGAGCGAAAACCCTCCACAGACAGGGTCGAACGAATGACCCTCCACGGGCAGGGTTGAGCGACAACCCTCCACAGGCTGTGTCGAACGACTGACCCTCCACAGGCAGGGTTGAGCGACAACCCTCCACAGGCTGGGTCGAACGACTGACCCTCCACAGGAAGGATTGAGCGACAACCCTCCACAGGCAGGATTGAGCGAAAACCCTCCACAGGCTGGGTCGAACGACTGACCCTCCACAGGCAGGGTCGAACGACTGACCCTCCACAGGAAGGATTGAGCGAAAACCCTCCACAGACAGGGTCGAACGAATGACCCTCCACGGGAAGGCTCGAACGACTGACCCTCCTCAGGCAGGATTGAGCGAAAACCCTCCACAGGCAGGATTGAGCGACAACCCTCCACAGGCAGGGTTGAGCGAATACCCTCCACAGGCAGGATCGAACGACGGACCCTCCACAGGCAGGATTAAGCGACAACCCTCCACAGGCTGGGTAGAACGACTGACCCTCCACAGGCAGGCACGAACGACTGACCCTCCACAGGCAGGGTCGAACGACTGACCCTCCACAGGAAGGATTGAGCGAAAACCCTCCACAGACAGGGTCGAACGACTGACCCTCCACGGGCAGGGTTGAGCGACAACCCTCCACAGGCTGGGTCGAACGACTGACCCTCCACAGGCAGGGTTGAGCGACAACCCTCCACAGGCTGGGTCGAACGACTGACCCTCCACAGGAAGGATTGAGCGACAACCCTCCACAGGCAGGATTGAGCGAAAACCCTCCACAGGCTGGGTCGAACGACTGACCCTCCACAGGCAGGGTCGAACGACTGACCCTCCACAGGCAGGGTCGAACGAATGACCCTCCACGGGCAGGGTTGAGCGACAACCCTCCACAGGCTGGGTCGAACGACTGACCCTCCACAGGCAGGGTTGAGCGACAACCCTCCACAGGCTGGGTCGAACGACTGACCCTCCACAGGAAGGATTGAGCGACAACCCTCCACAAGCAGGATTGAGCGAAAACCCTCCACAGGCTGGGTCGAACGACTGACCCTCCACAGGCAGGGTTGAGCGAAAACCCTCCACAGGCAGGGTTGAGCGAATACCCTCCACAGGAAGGATTGAGCGACAACCCTCCACAGGCAGGATTGAGCGAAAACCCTCCACAGGCTGGGTCGAACGACTGACCCTCCACAGGCAGGGTTGAGCGAAAACCCTCCACAGGCTGGGTCGAACTACTGACCCTCCACAGGCAGGGTTGAGCGACAACCCTCCACAGGCTGGGTCGAACTACTGACCCTCCACAGGCAGGCACGAACGACTGACCCTCCACAGGCAGGGTCGAACGACTGACCCTCCACAGGCAGGGTTGAGCGACAACCCTCCACAGGCTGGGTCGAACTACTGACCCTCCACAGGCAGGCACGAACGACTGACCCTCCACAGGCAGGGTCGAACGACTGACCCTCCACAGGAAGGATTGAGCGAAAACCCTCCACAGACAGGGTCGAACGACTGACCCTCCACGGGCAGGGTTGAGCGACAACCCTCCACAGGCTGGGTCGAACGACTGACCCTCCTCAGGCAGGATTGAGCGAAAACCCTCCACAGACAAGGTCGAACGACTGACCCTCCACGGGCAGGGTTGAGCGACAACCCTCCACAGGCTGGGTCGAACGACTGACCCTCCACAGGCAGGATCGAACGACTGACCCTCCACAGGCAGGCTCGAACGACTGACCCTCCAAGGCAAGATTGAGCGAAAACCCTCCACAGGCAGGGTCGAACGACTGACCCTCCACAGGCAGGCTCGAACGACTGACCCTCCACAGGCAGGCTCGAACGACTGACCCTCCACAGGAAGGATTGAGCGACAACCCTCCACAGGCAGGATTGAGCGAAAACCCTCCACAGGCTGGGTCGAACGACTGACCCTCCACAGGCAGGGTTGAGCGACAACCCTCCACAGGCAGGATTGAGCGAAAACCCTCCACAGGCTGGGTCGAACGACTGACCCTCCACAGGCAGGGTCGAACGACTGGCCCTCCACAGGCAGGGTCGAACGAATGACCCTCCACGGGCAGGGTTGAGCGACAACCCTCCACAGGCTGGGTCGAACGACTGACCCTCCACAGGCAGGGTTGAGCGACAACCCTCCACAGGCTGGGTCGAACGACTGACCCTCCACAGGAAGGATTGAGCGACAACCCTCCACAAGCAGGATTGAGCGAAAACCCTCCACAGGCTGGGTCGAACGACTGACCCTCCACAGGCAGGGTTGAGCGAAAACCCTCCACAGGCAGGGTTGAGCGAATACCCTCCACAGGAAGGATTGAGCGACAACCCTCCACAGGCAGGATTGAGCGAAAACCCTCCACAGGCTGGGTCGAACGACTGACCCTCCACAGGCAGGGTTGAGCGAAAACCCTCCACAGGCAGGCTCGAACGACTGACCCTCCACAGGCAGGGTTGAGCGACAACCCTCCACAGGCTGGGTCGAACTACTGACCCTCCACAGGCAGGCACGAACGACTGACCCTCCACAGGCAGGGTCGAACGACTGACCCTCCACAGGAAGGATTGAGCGAAAACCCTCCACAGACAGGGTCGAACGACTGACCCTCCACGGGCAGGGTTGAGCGACAACCCTCCACAGGCTGGGTCGAACGACTGACCCTCCTCAGGCAGGGTTGAGCGAAAACCCTCCACAGGCAGGCTCGAACGACTGACCCTCCACAGGCAGGGTTGAGCGACAACCCTCCACAGGCTGGGTCGAACTACTGACCCTCCACAGGCAGGCACGAACGACTGACCCTCCACAGGCTGGGTCGAACGACTGACCCTCCTCAGGCAGGATTGAGCGAAAACCCTCCACAGACAAGGTCGAACGACTGACCCTCCACGGGCAGGGTTGAGCGACAACCCTCCACAGGCTGGGTCGAACGACTGACCCTCCTCAGGCAGGATTGAGCGAAAACCCTCCACAGACAAGGTCGAACGACTGACCCTCCACGGGCAGGGTTGAGCGACAACCCTCCACAGGCTGGGTCGAACGACTGACCCTCCACAGGAAGGATTGAGCGACAACCCTCCACAGGCAGGATTGAGCGAAAACCCTCCACAGGCTGGGTCGAACGACTGACCCTCCACAGGCAGGGTCGAACGACTGACCCTCCACAGGCAGGGTCGAACGAATGACCCTCCACGGGCAGGGTTGAGCGACAACCCTCCACAGGCTGGGTCGAACGACTGACCCTCCACAGGCAGGGTTGAGCGACAACCCTCCACAGGCTGGGTCGAACGACTGACCCTCCACAGGAAGGATTGAGCGACAACCCTCCACAAGCAGGATTGAGCGAAAACCCTCCACAGGCTGGGTCGAACGACTGACCCTCCACAGGCAGGGTTGAGCGAAAACCCTCCACAGGCAGGGTTGAGCGAATACCCTCCACAGGAAGGATTGAGCGACAACCCTCCACAGGCAGGATTGAGCGAAAACCCTCCACAGGCTGGGTCGAACGACTGACCCTCCACAGGCAGGGTTGAGCGAAAACCCTCCACAGGCTGGGTCGAACTACTGACCCTCCACAGGCAGGGTTGAGCGACAACCCTCCACAGGCTGGGTCGAACTACTGACCCTCCACAGGCAGGCACGAACGACTGACCCTCCACAGGCAGGGTCGAACGACTGACCCTCCACAGGCAGGGTTGAGCGACAACCCTCCACAGGCTGGGTCGAACTACTGACCCTCCACAGGCAGGCACGAACGACTGACCCTCCACAGGCAGGGTCGAACGACTGACCCTCCACAGGAAGGATTGAGCGAAAACCCTCCACAGACAGGGTCGAACGACTGACCCTCCACGGGCAGGGTTGAGCGACAACCCTCCACAGGCTGGGTCGAACGACTGACCCTCCTCAGGCAGGATTGAGCGAAAACCCTCCACAGACAAGGTCGAACGACTGACCCTCCACGGGCAGGGTTGAGCGACAACCCTCCACAGGCTGGGTCGAACGACTGACCCTCCACAGGCAGGCTCGAACGACTGACCCTCCACAGGCAGGCTCGAACGACTGACCCTCCACAGGAAGGATTGAGCGACAACCCTCCACAGGCAGGATTGAGCGAAAACCCTCCACAGGCTGGGTCGAACGACTGACCCTCCACAGGCAGGGTTGAGCGACAACCCTCCACAGGCAGGATTGAGCGAAAACCCTCCACAGGCTGGGTCGAACGACTGACCCTCCACAGGCAGGGTCGAACGACTGGCCCTCCACAGGCAGGGTCGAACGAATGACCCTCCACGGGCAGGGTTGAGCGACAACCCTCCACAGGCTGGGTCGAACGACTGACCCTCCACAGGCAGGGTTGAGCGACAACCCTCCACAGGCTGGGTCGAACGACTGACCCTCCACAGGAAGGATTGAGCGACAACCCTCCACAAGCAGGATTGAGCGAAAACCCTCCACAGGCTGGGTCGAACGACTGACCCTCCACAGGCAGGGTTGAGCGAAAACCCTCCACAGGCAGGGTTGAGCGAATACCCTCCACAGGAAGGATTGAGCGACAACCCTCCACAGGCAGGATTGAGCGAAAACCCTCCACAGGCTGGGTCGAACGACTGACCCTCCACAGGCAGGGTTGAGCGAAAACCCTCCACAGGCAGGCTCGAACGACTGACCCTCCACAGGCAGGGTTGAGCGACAACCCTCCACAGGCTGGGTCGAACTACTGACCCTCCACAGGCAGGCACGAACGACTGACCCTCCACAGGCAGGGTCGAACGACTGACCCTCCACAGGAAGGATTGAGCGAAAACCCTCCACAGACAGGGTCGAACGACTGACCCTCCACGGGAAGGGTTGAGCGACAACCCTCCACAGGCTGGGTCGAACGACTGACCCTCCTCAGGCAGGGTTGAGCGAAAACCCTCCACAGGCAGGCTCGAACGACTGACCCTCCACAGGCAGGGTTGAGCGACAACCCTCCACAGGCTGGGTCGAACTACTGACCCTCCACAGGCAGGCACGAACGACTGACCCTCCACAGGCAGGGTCGAACGACTGACCCTCCACAGGAAGGATTGAGCGAAAACCCTCCACAGACAGGGTCGAACGACTGACCCTCCACGGGCAGGGTTGAGCGACAACCCTCCACAGGCTGGGTCGAACGACTGACCCTCCTCAGGCAGGATTGAGCGAAAACCCTCCACAGACAAGGTCGAACGACTGACCCTCCACGGGCAGGGTTGAGCGACAACCCTCCACAGGCTGGGTCGAACGACTGACCCTCCTCAGGCAGGATTGAGCGAAAACCCTCCACAGACAAGGTCGAACGACTGACCCTCCACGGGCAGGGTTGAGCGACAACCCTCCACAGGCTGGGTCGAACGACTGACCCTCCTCAGGCAGGATTGAGCGACAACCCTCCACAGGCTAGGTCGAACGACTGACCCTCCACAGGCAGGCTCGAACGACTGACCCTCCACAGGCAGGGTGGAACGACTGACCCTCCACAGCCAGGATTGAGCGAAAACCCTCCACAGGCAGGGTTGAGCGAAAACCTTCCACAGGCAGGGTCGAACGAGTGACCCTCCACAGGCACGAAAGACTGACCCTCTACAGGCAGGCTCGAACGACTGACCCTCCACAGGCAGGGTGGAACGACTGACCCTCCACAGCCAGGATTGAGCGAAAACCCTCCACAGGCAGGCTCGAACGACTGACCTTCCACAGGCAGGGTGGAACGACTGACCCTCCACAGGCAGGATTGAGCGAATACCCTCCACAGGCAGGGTTGAGCGAAAACCTTCCACAGGCAGGGTCGAACGACTGACCATCCACAGGCAGGATTGAGCGAAGTCCCTCCACAGGCAGGGTCGAACGACTGACCTTCCACAGGCAGGGTTGAGCGAAAACCCTCCACAGGCTGGGTCGAACGACTGACCCTCCACAGGCAGGCTCGAACGACTGACCCTCCACAGGCAGGCTCGAACGACTGACCCTCCAAGGCAAGATTGAGCGAAAACCCTCCACAGGCAGGGTCGAACGACTGACCCTCCACAGGCAGGCTCGAACGACTGACCCTCCTCAGGCAGGATTGAGCGAAAACCCTCCACAGGCAGGATTGAGCGACAACCCTCCACAGGCAGGATTGAGCGAAAACCCTCCACAGGCAGGGTTGAGCGAATACCCTCCACAGGCAGGATCGAACGACGGACCCTCCACAGGCAGGATTAAGCGACAACCCTCCACAGGCAGGATCGAACGACTGACCCTCCACAGGCAGGGTTGAGCGAATACCCTCCACAGGCAGGATTGAGCGAAAACCCTCCACAGGCAGGATTGAGCGAAAACCCTCCACAGGCAGGGTTGAGCGAATACCCTCCACAGGCAGGATTAAGCGACAACCCTCCACAGGCTGGGTAGAACGACTGACCCTCCACAGGCAGGCACGAACGACTGACCCTCCACAGGCAGGGTCGAACGACTGACCCTCCACAGGAAGGATTGAGCGAATACCCTCCACAGGCAGGGTTGAGCGAAAACCTTCCACAGGCAGGGTCGAACGACTGACCATCCACAGGCAGGATTGAGCGAAGTCCCTCCACAGGCAGGGTCGAACGACTGACCTTCCACAGGCAGGGTTGAGCGAAAACCCTCCACAGGCTGGGTCGAACGACTGACCCTCCACAGGCAGGCTCGAACGACTGACCCTCCACAGGCAGGCTCGAACGACTGACCCTCCAAGGCAAGATTGAGCGAAAACCCTCCACAGGCAGGGTCGAACGACTGACCCTCCACAGGCAGGCTCGAACGACTGACCCTCCTCAGGCAGGATTGAGCGAAAACCCTCCACAGGCAGGATTGAGCGACAACCCTCCACAGGCAGGATTGAGCGAAAACCCTCCACAGGCAGGGTTGAGCGAATACCCTCCACAGGCAGGATCGAACGACGGACCCTCCACAGGCAGGATTAAGCGACAACCCTCCACAGGCAGGATCGAACGACTGACCCTCCACAGGCAGGGTTGAGCGAATACCCTCCACAGGCAGGATTGAGCGAAAACCCTCCACAGGCAGGATTGAGCGAAAACCCTCCACAGGCAGGGTTGAGCGAATACCCTCCACAGGCAGGATTAAGCGACAACCCTCCACAGGCTGGGTAGAACGACTGACCCTCCACAGGCAGGGTCGAACGACTGACCCTCCACAGGAAGGATTGATCGAAAACCCTCCACAGGCAGGATTGAGCGAAAACCCTCCACAGGCAGGATTGAGCGAAAACCCTCCACAGGCTGGGTCGAACGACTGACCCTCCACAGGCAGGCTCGAACGACTGACCCTCCACAGGCAGGGTCGAACGACTGACCCTCCACGGGCAGGGTTGAGCGACAACCCTCCACAGGCAGGATTGAGCGAAAACCCTCCACAGGCTGGGTCGAACGACTGACCCTCCACAGGCAGGCTCGAACGACTGACCCTCCACAGGAAGGATTGAGCGACAACCCTCCACAGGCAGGATTGAGCGAAAACCCTCCACAGGCTGGGTCGAACGACTGACCCTCCACAGGCAGGGTCGAACGACTGACCCTCCACAGGAAGGATTGAGCGAAAACCCTCCACAGACAGGGTCGAACGACTGACCCTCCACGGGCAGGGTTGAGCGACAACCCTCCACAGGCTGGGTCGAACGACTGACCCTCCACAGGCAGGGTTGAGCGACAACCCTCCACAGGCTGGGTCGAACGACTGACCCTCCACAGGAAGGATTGAGCGACAACCCTCCACAAGCAGGATTGAGCGAAAACCCTCCACAGGCTGGGTCGAACGACTGACCCTCCACAGGCAGGGATGAGCGAAAACCCTCCACAGGCAGGATCGAACTCGAACGACTGACCCTCCACAGGCAGGATCGAACGACTGACCCTCCACAGGCAGGGTTGAGCGAAAACCCTCCACAGGCAGGGTTGAGCGAATACCCTCCACAGGCAGGATCGAACGACGGACCCTCCACAGGCAGGATTAAGCGACAACCCTCCACAGGCAGGATCGAACGACTGACCCTCCACAGGCAGGCTCGAACGACTGACCCTCCACAGGCAGGCTCGAACGACTGACCCTCCAAGGCAAGATTGAGCGAAAACCCTCCACAGGCAGGGTCGAACGACTGACCCTCCACAGGCAGGGTCGAACGACTGACCCTCCACAGGCAGGCTCGAACGACTGACCCTCCTCAGGCAGGATTGAGCGAAAACCCTCCACAGGCAGGATTGAGCGACAACCCTCCACAGGCAGGATTGAGCGAAAACCCTCCACAGGCAGGGTTGAGCGAATACCCTCCACAGGCAGGATCGAACGACGGACCCTCCACAGGCAGGATTAAGCGACAACCCTCCACAGGCAGGATCGAACGACTGACCCTCCACAGGCAGGGTTGAGCGAATACCCTCCACAGGCAGGATTGAGCGAAAACCCTCCACAGGCAGGATTGAGCGAAAACCCTCCACAGGCAGGGTTGAGCGAATACCCTCCACAGGCAGGATTAAGCGACAACCCTCCACAGGCTGGGTAGAACGACTGACCCTCCACAGGCAGGGTCGAACGACTGACCCTCCACAGGAAGGATTGATCGAAAACCCTCCACAGGCAGGATTGAGCGAAAACCCTCCACAGGCAGGATTGAGCGAAAACCCTCCACAGGCTGGGTCGAACGACTGACCCTCCACAGGCAGGCTCGAACGACTGACCCTCCACAGGCAGGGTCGAACGACTGACCCTCCACGGGCAGGGTTGAGCGACAACCCTCCACAGGCAGGATTGAGCGAAAACCCTCCACAGGCTGGGTCGAACGACTGACCCTCCACAGGCAGGCTCGAACGACTGACCCTCCACAGGAAGGATTGAGCGACAACCCTCCACAGGCAGGATTGAGCGAAAACCCTCCACAGGCTGGGTCGAACGACTGACCCTCCACAGGCAGGGTCGAACGACTGACCCTCCACAGGAAGGATTGAGCGAAAACCCTCCACAGACAGGGTCGAACGACTGACCCTCCACGGGCAGGGTTGAGCGACAACCCTCCACAGGCTGGGTCGAACGACTGACCCTCCACAGGCAGGGTTGAGCGACAACCCTCCACAGGCTGGGTCGAACGACTGACCCTCCACAGGAAGGATTGAGCGACAACCCTCCACAAGCAGGATTGAGCGAAAACCCTCCACAGGCTGGGTCGAACGACTGACCCTCCACAGGCAGGGATGAGCGAAAACCCTCCACAGGCAGGATCGAACTCGAACGACTGACCCTCCACAGGCAGGATCGAACGACTGACCCTCCACAGGCAGGGTTGAGCGAAAACCCTCCACAGGCAGGCTCGAACGACTGACCCTCCACAGGCAGGGTTGAGCGACAACCCTCCACAGGCTGGGTCGAACGACTGACCCTCCACAGGCAGGCACGAACGACTGACCCTCCACAGGCAGGGTCGAACGACTGACCCTCCACAGGAAGGATTGAGCGAAAACCCTCCACAGACAGGGTCGAACGACTGACCCTCCACGGGCAGGGTTGAGCGACAACCCTCCACAGGCTGGGTCGAACGACTGACCCTCCACAGGCAGGGTTGAGCGACAACCCTCCACAGGCTGGGTCGAACGACTGACCCTCCACAGGCAGGCTCGAACGACTGACCCTCCACAGGAAGGATTGAGCGACAACCCTCCACAGGCAGGATTGAGCGAAAACCCTCCACAGGCTGGGTCGAACGACTGACCCTCCACAGACAGGGTCGAACGACTGACCCTCCACAGACAGGGTCGAACGACTGACCCTCCACAGGAAGGATTGAGCGAAAACCCTCCACAGACAGGGTCGAACGACTGACCCTCCACGGGCAGGGTTGAGCGACAACCCTCCACAGGCTGGGTCGAACGACTGACCCTCCACAGGCAGGGTTGAGCGACAACCCTCCACAGGCTGGGTCGAACGACTGACCCTCCACAGGAAGGATTGAGCGACAACCCTCCACAGGCAGGATTGAGCGAAAACCCTCCACAGGCTGGGTCGAACGACTGACCCTCCACAGGCAGGGTCGAACGACTGACCCTCCACAGGAAGGATTGAGCGAAAACCCTCCACAGACAGGGTCGAACGACTGACCCTCCACGGGCAGGGTTGAGCGACAACCCTCCACAGGCTGGGTCGAACGACTGACCCTCCACAGGCAGGGTTGAGCGACAACCCTCCACAGGCTGGGTCGAACGACTGACCCTCCACAGGAAGGATTGAGCGACAACCCTCCACAAGCAGGATTGAGCGAAAACCCTCCACAGGCTGGGTCGAACGACTGACCCTCCACAGGCAGGGATGAGCGAAAACCCTCCACAGGCAGGATCGAACTCGAACGACTGACCCTCCACAGGCAGGATCGAACGACTGACCCTCCACAGGCAGGGTTGAGCGAAAACCCTCCACAGGCAGGCTCGAACGACTGACCCTCCACAGGCAGGGTTGAGCGACAACCCTCCACAGGCTGGGTCGAACGACTGACCCTCCACAGGCAGGCACGAACGACTGACCCTCCACAGGCAGGGTCGAACGACTGACCCTCCACAGGAAGGATTGAGCGAAAACCCTCCACAGACAGGGTCGAACGACTGACCCTCCACGGGCAGGGTTGAGCGACAACCCTCCACAGGCTGGGTCGAACGACTGACCCTCCACAGGCAGGGTTGAGCGACAACCCTCCACAGGCTGGGTCGAACGACTGACCCTCCACAGGCAGGCTCGAACGACTGACCCTCCACAGGAAGGATTGAGCGACAACCCTCCACAGGCAGGATTGAGCGAAAACCCTCCACAGGCTGGGTCGAACGACTGACCCTCCACAGACAGGGTCGAACGACTGACCCTCCACAGACAGGGTCGAACGACTGACCCTCCACAGGAAGGATTGAGCGAAAACCCTCCACAGACAGGGTCGAACGACTGACCCTCCACGGGCAGGGTTGAGCGACAACCCTCCACAGGCTGGGTCGAACGACTGACCCTCCACAGGCAGGGTTGAGCGACAACCCTCCACAGGCTGGGTCGAACGACTGACCCTCCACAGGAAGGATTGAGCGACAACCCTCCACAGGCAGGATTGAGCGAAAACCCTCCACAGGCTGGGTCGAACGACTGACCCTCCACAGGCAGGCTCGAACGACTGACCCTCCACAGGCAGGCTCGAACGACTGACCCTCCAAGGCAAGATTGAGCGAAAACCCTCCACAGGCAGGGTCGAACGACTGACCCTCCACAGGCAGGCTCGAACGACTGACCCTCCTCAGGCAGGATTGAGCGAAAACCCTCCACAGGCAGGATTGAGCGACAACCCTCCACAGGCAGGATTGAGCGAAAACCCTCCACAGGCAGGGTCGAACGACTGACCCTCCACAGGCAGGGTTGAGCGAATACCCTCCACAGGCAGGATCGAACGACGGACCCTCCACAGGCAGGATTAAGCGACAACCCTCCACAGGCAGGATCGAACGACTGACCCTCCACAGGCAGGGTTGAGCGAATACCCTCCACAGGCAGGGTCGAACGACTGACCCTCCACAGGCAGGGATGAGCGAAAACCCTCCACAGGCAGGATCGAACTCGAACGATTGACCCTCCACAGGCAGGATCGAACGACTGACCCTCCACAGGCAGGGTTGAGCGAAAACCCTCCACAGGCAGGCTCGAACGACTGACCCTCCACGGGCAGGGTTGAGCGACAACCCTCCACAGGCTGGGTCGAACGACTGACCCTCCACAGGCAGGGTTGAGCGACAACCCTCCACAGGCTGGGTCGAACGACTGACCCTCCACAGGCAGGCACGAACGACTGACCCTCCACAGGCAGGGTCGAACGACTGACCCTCCACGGGCAGGGTTGAGCGACAACCCTCCACAGGCTGGGTCGAACGACTGACCCTCCACAGGCAGGGTTGAGCGACAACCCTCCACAGGCTGGGTCGAACGACTGACCCTCCACAGGAAGGATTGAGCGACAACCCTCCACAGGCAGGATTGAGCGAAAACCCTCCACAGGCTGGGTCGAACGACTGACCCTCCACAGGCAGGCTCGAACGACTGACCCTCCACAGGCAGGCACGAACGACTGACCCTCCACAGGCAGGGTCGAACGACTAACCCTCCACAGGAAGGATTGAGCGAAAAACCTCCACAGACAGGGTCGAACGACTGACCCTCCACGGGCAGGGTTGAGCGACAACCCTCCACAGGCTGGGTCGAACGACTGACCCTCCACAGGCAGGGTTGAGCGACAACCCTCCGCAGGCTGGGTCGAACGACTGACCCTCCACAGGAAGGATTGAGCGACAACCCTCCACAGGCAGGATTGAGCGAAAACCCTCCACAGGCTGGGTCGAACGACTGACCCTCCACAGGCAGGCTCGAACGACTGACCCTCCACAGGAAGGATTGAGCGACAACCCTCCACAGGCAGGATTGAGCGACAACCCTCCACAGGCTGGGTCGAACGACTGACCCTCCACAGGCAGGGTTGAGCGACAACCCTTCACAGGCTAGGTCGAACGACTGACCCTCCACAGGCAGGCTCGAACGACTGACCCTCCTCAGGCAGGATTGAGCGAAAACCCTCCACAGGCACGAACGACTGACCCTCCACAGACAGGCTCGAACGACTGACCCTCCACAGGCAGGGTGGAACGACAACCCTCCACAGGCTGGGTCGAACGACTGACCCTCCACAGGCAGGCTCGAACGACTGACCCTCCACAGGAAGGATTGAGCGACAACCCTCCACAGGCAGGATTGAGCGAAAACCCTCCACAGGCTGGGTCGAACGACTGACCCTCCACAGGCAGGCTCGAACGACTGACCCTCCACAGGCAGGATTGAGCGAAAACCCTCCACAGGCTGGGTCGAACGACTGACCCTCCACAGACAGGGTCGAACGACTGACCCTCCACGGGCAGGGTTGAGCGACAACCCTCCACAGGCTGGGTCGAACGACTGACCCTCCACAGGCAGGGTTGAGCGACAACCCTCCACAGGCTGGGTCGAACGACTGACCCTCCTCAGGCAGGATTGAGCGAAAACCCTCCACAGGCAGGGTCGAACGACTGACCCTCCACAGGCAGGGTTGAGCGAATACCCTCCACAGGCAGGATCGAACGACGGAACCTCCACAGGCAGGATTAAGCGACAACCCTCCACAGGCAGGATCGAACGACTGACCCTCCACAGGCAGGGTTGAGCGAATACCCTCCACAGGCAGGGTCGAACGACTGACCCTCCACAGGCAGGGATGAGCGAAAACCCTCCACAGGCAGGATCGAACTCGAACGACTGACCCTCCACAGGCAGGATCGAACGACTGACCCTCCACAGGCAGGGTTGAGCGAAAACCCTCCACAGGCAGGCTCGAACGACTGACCCTCCACAGGCAGGGTTGAGCGACAACCCTTCACAGGCTAGGTCGAACGACTGACCCTCCACAGGCAGGCTCGAACGACTGACCCTCCTCAGGCAGGATTGAGCGAAAACCCTCCACAGGCACGAACGACTGACCCTCCACAGACAGGCTCGAACGACTGACCCTCCACAGGCAGGGTGGAACGACAACCCTCCACAGGCTGGGTCGAACGACTGACCCTCCACAGGCAGGCTCGAACGACTGACCCTCCACAGGAAGGATTGAGCGACAACCCTCCACAGGCAGGATTGAGCGAAAACCCTCCACAGGCTGGGTCGAACGACTGACCCTCCACAGGCAGGCTCGAACGACTGACCCTCCACAGGCAGGATTGAGCGAAAACCCTCCACAGGCTGGGTCGAACGACTGACCCTCCACAGACAGGGTCGAACGACTGACCCTCCACGGGCAGGGTTGAGCGACAACCCTCCACAGGCTGGGTCGAACGACTGACCCTCCACAGGCAGGGTTGAGCGACAACCCTCCACAGGCTGGGTCGAACGACTGACCCTCCTCAGGCAGGATTGAGCGAAAACCCTCCACAGGCAGGGTCGAACGACTGACCCTCCACAGGCAGGGATGAGCGAAAACCCTCCACAGGCAGGATCGAACTCGAACGACTGACCCTCCACAGGCAGGATCGAACGACTGACCCTCCACAGGCAGGGTTGAGCGAAAACCCTCCACAGGCAGGCTCGAACGACTGACCCTCCACAGGCAGGGTTGAGCGACAACCCTCCACAGGCTGGGTCGAACGACTGACCCTCCACAGGCAGGCACGAACGACTGACCCTCCACAGGCAGGGTCGAACGACTGACCCTCCACAGGAAGGATTGAGCGAAAACCCTCCACAGACAGGGTCGAACGACTGACCCTCCACGGGCAGGGTTGAGCGACAACCCTCCACAGGCAGGCTCGAACGACTGACCCTCCACAGGCAGGATTGAGCGACAACCCTCCACAGGCAGGGTCGAACGACTGACCCTCCACAGGCAGGATTAAGCGACAACCCTCCACAGGCAGGATCGAACGACTGACCCTCCACAGGCAGGGTTGAGCGAATACCCTCCACAGGCAGGGTCGAACGACTGACCCTCCACAGGCAGGGATGAGCGACAACCCTCCACAGGCAGGATCGAACGACTGACCCTCCACAGGCAGGGTTGAGCGAAAACCCTCCACAGGCAGGCTCGAATGACTGACCCTCCACAGGCAGGGTTGAGCGACAACCCTCCACAGGCTGGGTCGAACGACTGACCCTCCACAGGCAGGCACGAACGACTGACCCTCCACAGGCAGGGTCGAACGACTGACCCTCCACAGGCAGGATTGAGCGAAAACCCTCCACAGGCTGGGTCGAACGACTGACCCTCCACAGGCAGGCTCGAACGACTGACCCTCCACAGGCAGGATTGAGCGAAAACCCTCCACAGGCTGGGTCGAACGACTGACCCTCCACAGACAGGGTCGAACGACTGACCCTCCACGGGCAGGGTTGAGCGACAACCCTCCACAGGCTGGGTCGAACGACTGACCCTCCACAGGCAGGGTTGAGCGACAACCCTCCACAGGCTGGGTCGAACGACTGACCCTCCTCAGGCAGGATTGAGCGAAAACCCTCCACAGGCAGGGTCGAACGACTGACCCTCCACAGGCAGGGTTGAGCGAATACCCTCCACAGGCAGGATCGAACGACGGAACCTCCACAGGCAGGATTAAGCGACAACCCTCCACAGGCAGGATCGAACGACTGACCCTCCACAGGCAGGCTCGAACGACTGACCCTCCTCAGGCAGGATTGAGCGACAACCCTTCACAGGCTAGGTCGAACGACTGACCCTCCACAGGCAGGCTCGAACGACTGACCCTCCTCAGGCAGGATTGAGCGAAAACCCTCCACAGGCACGAACGACTGACCCTCCACAGACAGGCTCGAACGACTGACCCTCCACAGGCAGGGTGGAACGACAACCCTCCACAGGCTGGGTCGAACGACTGACCCTCCACAGGCAGGCTCGAACGACTGACCCTCCACAGGCAGGATTGAGCGAAAACCCTCCACAGGCTGGGTCGAACGACTGACCCTCCACAGACAGGGTCGAACGACTGACCCTCCACGGGCAGGGTTGAGCGACAACCCTCCACAGGCTGGGTCGAACGACTGACCCTCCACAGGCAGGGTTGAGCGACAACCCTCCACAGGCTGGGTCGAACGACTGACCCTCCTCAGGCAGGATTGAGCGAAAACCCTCCACAGGCAGGGTCGAACGACTGACCCTCCACAGGCAGGGTTGAGCGAATACCCTCCACAGGCAGGATCGAACGACGGAACCTCCACAGGCAGGATTAAGCGACAACCCTCCACAGGCAGGATCGAACGACTGACCCTCCACAGGCAGGGTTGAGCGAATACCCTCCACAGGCAGGGTCGAACGACTGACCCTCCACAGGCAGGGATGAGCGAAAACCCTCCACAGGCAGGATCGAACTCGAACGACTGACCCTCCACAGGCAGGATCGAACGACTGACCCTCCACAGGCAGGGTTGAGCGAAAACCCTCCACAGGCAGGCTCGAACGACTGACCCTCCACAGGCAGGGTTGAGCGACAACCCTTCACAGGCTAGGTCGAACGACTGACCCTCCACAGGCAGGCTCGAACGACTGACCCTCCTCAGGCAGGATTGAGCGAAAACCCTCCACAGGCACGAACGACTGACCCTCCACAGACAGGCTCGAACGACTGACCCTCCACAGGCAGGGTGGAACGACAACCCTCCACAGGCTGGGTCGAACGACTGACCCTCCACAGGCAGGCTCGAACGACTGACCCTCCACAGGAAGGATTGAGCGACAACCCTCCACAGGCAGGATTGAGCGAAAACCCTCCACAGGCAGGGTCGAACGACTGACCCTCCACAGGCAGGCTCGAACGACTGACCCTCCACAGGCAGGATTGAGCGAAAACCCTCCACAGGCTGGGTCGAACGACTGACCCTCCACAGACAGGGTCGAACGACTGACCCTCCACGGGCAGGGTTGAGCGACAACCCTCCACAGGCTGGGTCGAACGACTGACCCTCCACAGGCAGGGTTGAGCGACAACCCTCCACAGGCTGGGTCGAACGACTGACCCTCCTCAGGCAGGATTGAGCGAAAACCCTCCACAGGCAGGGTCGAACGACTGACCCTCCACAGGCAGGGTTGAGCGAATACCCTCCACAGGCAGGATCGAACGACGGAACCTCCACAGGCAGGATTAAGCGACAACCCTCCACAGGCAGGATCGAACGACTGACCCTCCACAGGCAGGGTTGAGCGAATACCCTCCACAGGCAGGGTCGAACGACTGACCCTCCACAGGCAGGGATGAGCGAAAACCCTCCACAGGCAGGATCGAACTCGAACGACTGACCCTCCACAGGCAGGATCGAACGACTGACCCTCCACAGGCAGGGTTGAGCGAAAACCCTCCACAGGCAGGCTCGAACGACTGACCCTCCACAGGCAGGGTTGAGCGACAACCCTCCACAGGCTGGGTCGAACGACTGACCCTCCACAGGCAGGCACGAACGACTGACCCTCCACAGGCAGGGTCGAACGACTGACCCTCCACAGGAAGGATTGAGCGAAAACCCTCCACAGACAGGGTCGAACGACTGACCCTCCACGGGCAGGGTTGAGCGACAACCCTCCACAGGCAGGCTCGAACGACTGACCCTCCACAGGCAGGATTGAGCGACAACCCTCCACAGGCAGGGTCGAACGACTGACCCTCCACAGGCAGGATTAAGCGACAACCCTCCACAGGCAGGATCGAACGACTGACCCTCCACAGGCAGGGTTGAGCGAATACCCTCCACAGGCAGGGTCGAACGACTGACCCTCCACAGGCAGGGATGAGCGACAACCCTCCACAGGCAGGCACGAACGACTGACCCTCCACAGGCAGGGTCGAACGACTGACCCTCCACAGGCAGGATTGAGCGAAAACCCTCCACAGGCTGGGTCGAACGACTGACCCTCCACAGGCAGGCTCGAACGACTGACCCTCCACAGGCAGGATTGAGCGAAAACCCTCCACAGGCTGGGTCGAACGACTGACCCTCCACAGACAGGGTCGAACGACTGACCCTCCACGGGCAGGGTTGAGCGACAACCCTCCACAGGCTGGGTCGAACGACTGACCCTCCACAGGCAGGGTTGAGCGACAACCCTCCACAGGCTGGGTCGAACGACTGACCCTCCTCAGGCAGGATTGAGCGAAAACCCTCCACAGGCAGGGTCGAACGACTGACCCTCCACAGGCAGGGTTGAGCGAATACCCTCCACAGGCAGGATCGAACGACGGAACCTCCACAGGCAGGATTAAGCGACAACCCTCCACAGGCAGGATCGAACGACTGACCCTCCACAGGCAGGCTCGAACGACTGACCCTCCTCAGGCAGGATTGAGCGACAACCCTTCACAGGCTAGGTCGAACGACTGACCCTCCACAGGCAGGCTCGAACGACTGACCCTCCTCAGGCAGGATTGAGCGAAAACCCTCCACAGGCACGAACGACTGACCCTCCACAGACAGGCTCGAACGACTGACCCTCCACAGGCAGGGTGGAACGACAACCCTCCACAGGCTGGGTCGAACGACTGACCCTCCACAGGCAGGCTCGAACGACTGACCCTCCACAGGCAGGATTGAGCGAAAACCCTCCACAGGCTGGGTCGAACGACTGACCCTCCACAGACAGGGTCGAACGACTGACCCTCCACGGGCAGGGTTGAGCGACAACCCTCCACAGGCTGGGTCGAACGACTGACCCTCCACAGGCAGGGTTGAGCGACAACCCTCCACAGGCTGGGTCGAACGACTGACCCTCCTCAGGCAGGATTGAGCGAAAACCCTCCACAGGCAGGGTCGAACGACTGACCCTCCACAGGCAGGGTTGAGCGAATACCCTCCACAGGCAGGATCGAACGACGGAACCTCCACAGGCAGGATTAAGCGACAACCCTCCACAGGCAGGATCGAACGACTGACCCTCCACAGGCAGGGTTGAGCGAATACCCTCCACAGGCAGGGTCGAACGACTGACCCTCCACAGGCAGGGATGAGCGAAAACCCTCCACAGGCAGGATCGAACTCGAACGACTGACCCTCCACAGGCAGGATCGAACGACTGACCCTCCACAGGCAGGGTTGAGCGAAAACCCTCCACAGGCAGGCTCGAACGACTGACCCTCCACAGGCAGGGTTGAGCGACAACCCTTCACAGGCTAGGTCGAACGACTGACCCTCCACAGGCAGGCTCGAACGACTGACCCTCCTCAGGCAGGATTGAGCGAAAACCCTCCACAGGCACGAACGACTGACCCTCCACAGACAGGCTCGAACGACTGACCCTCCACAGGCAGGGTGGAACGACAACCCTCCACAGGCTGGGTCGAACGACTGACCCTCCACAGGCAGGCTCGAACGACTGACCCTCCACAGGAAGGATTGAGCGACAACCCTCCACAGGCAGGATTGAGCGAAAACCCTCCACAGGCTGGGTCGAACGACTGACCCTCCACAGGCAGGCTCGAACGACTGACCCTCCACAGGCAGGATTGAGCGAAAACCCTCCACAGGCTGGGTCGAACGACTGACCCTCCACAGACAGGGTCGAACGACTGACCCTCCACGGGCAGGGTTGAGCGACAACCCTCCACAGGCTGGGTCGAACGACTGACCCTCCACAGGCAGGGTTGAGCGACAACCCTCCACAGGCTGGGTCGAACGACTGACCCTCCTCAGGCAGGATTGAGCGAAAACCCTCCACAGGCAGGGTCGAACGACTGACCCTCCACAGGCAGGGTTGAGCGAATACCCTCCACAGGCAGGATCGAACGACGGAACCTCCACAGGCAGGATTAAGCGACAACCCTCCACAGGCAGGATCGAACGACTGACCCTCCACAGGCAGGGTTGAGCGAATACCCTCCACAGGCAGGGTCGAACGACTGACCCTCCACAGGCAGGGATGAGCGAAAACCCTCCACAGGCAGGATCGAACTCGAACGACTGACCCTCCACAGGCAGGATCGAACGACTGACCCTCCACAGGCAGGGTTGAGCGAAAACCCTCCACAGGCAGGCTCGAACGACTGACCCTCCACAGGCAGGGTTGAGCGACAACCCTCCACAGGCTGGGTCGAACGACTGACCCTCCACAGGCAGGCACGAACGACTGACCCTCCACAGGCAGGGTCGAACGACTGACCCTCCACAGGAAGGATTGAGCGAAAACCCTCCACAGACAGGGTCGAACGACTGACCCTCCACGGGCAGGGTTGAGCGACAACCCTCCACAGGCAGGCTCGAACGACTGACCCTCCACAGGCAGGATTGAGCGACAACCCTCCACAGGCAGGGTCGAACGACTGACCCTCCACAGGCAGGATTAAGCGACAACCCTCCACAGGCAGGATCGAACGACTGACCCTCCACAGGCAGGGTTGAGCGAATACCCTCCACAGGCAGGGTCGAACGACTGACCCTCCACAGGCAGGGATGAGCGACAACCCTCCACAGGCAGGATCGAACGACTGACCCTCCACAGGCAGGGTTGAGCGAAAACCCTCCACAGGCAGGCTCGAATGACTGACCCTCCACAGGCAGGGTTGAGCGACAACCCTCCACAGGCTGGGTCGAACGACTGACCCTCCACAGGCAGGCACGAACGACTGACCCTCCACAGGCAGGGTCGAACGACTGACCCTCCACAGGAAGGATTGAGCGAAAACCCTCCACAGACAGGGTCGAACGACTGACCCTCCACGGGCAGGGTTGAGCGACAACCCTCCACAGGCAGGCTCGAACGACTGACCCTCCACAGGCAGGATTGAGCGACAACCCTCCACAGGCAGGATTGAGCGAAAACCCTCCACAGGCTGGGTCGAACGACTGACCCTCCACAGGCAGGCACGAACGACTGACCCTCCACAGGCAGGGTCGAACGACTGACCCTCCACAGGAAGGATTGAGCGAAAACCCTCCACAGACAGGGTCGAACGACCGACCCTCCACGGGCAGGGTTGAGCGACAACCCTCCACAGGCAGGCTCGAACGACTGACCCTCCACAGGAAGGATTGAGCGACAACCCTCCACAGGCAGGATTGAGCGAAAACCCTCCACAGGCTGGGTCGAACGACTGACCCTCCACAGGCAGGCTCGAACGACTGACCCTCCACAGGCAGGATTGAGCGAAAACCCTCCACAGGCTGGGTCGAACGACTGACCCTCCACAGACAGGGTCGAACGACTGACCCTCCACGGGCAGGGTTGAGCGACAACCCTCCACAGGCTGGGTCGAACGACTGACCCTCCACAGGCAGGGTTGAGCGACAACCCTCCACAGGCTGGGTCGAACGACTGACCCTCCTCAGGCAGGATTGAGCGAAAACCCTCCACAGGCAGGGTCGAACGACTGACCCTCCACAGGCAGGGTTGAGCGAATACCCTCCACAGGCAGGATCGAACGACGGAACCTCCACAGGCAGGATTAAGCGACAACCCTCCACAGGCAGGATCGAACGACTGACCCTCCACAGGCAGGGTTGAGCGAATACCCTCCACAGGCAGGGTCGAACGACTGACCCTCCACAGGCAGGGATGAGCGAAAACCCTCCACAGGCAGGATCGAACTCGAACGACTGACCCTCCACAGGCAGGATCGAACGACTGACCCTCCACAGGCAGGGTTGAGCGAAAACCCTCCACAGGCAGGCTCGAACGACTGACCCTCCACAGGCAGGGTTGAGCGACAACCCTTCACAGGCTAGGTCGAACGACTGACCCTCCACAGGCAGGCTCGAACGACTGACCCTCCTCAGGCAGGATTGAGCGAAAACCCTCCACAGGCACGAACGACTGACCCTCCACAGACAGGCTCGAACGACTGACCCTCCACAGGCAGGGTGGAACGACAACCCTCCACAGGCTGGGTCGAACGACTGACCCTCCACAGGCAGGCTCGAACGACTGACCCTCCACAGGAAGGATTGAGCGACAACCCTCCACAGGCAGGATTGAGCGAAAACCCTCCACAGGCTGGGTCGAACGACTGACCCTCCACAGGCAGGCTCGAACGACTGACCCTCCACAGGCAGGATTGAGCGAAAACCCTCCACAGGCTGGGTCGAACGACTGACCCTCCACAGACAGGGTCGAACGACTGACCCTCCACGGGCAGGGTTGAGCGACAACCCTCCACAGGCTGGGTCGAACGACTGACCCTCCACAGGCAGGGTTGAGCGACAACCCTCCACAGGCTGGGTCGAACGACTGACCCTCCTCAGGCAGGATTGAGCGAAAACCCTCCACAGGCAGGGTCGAACGACTGACCCTCCACAGGCAGGGTTGAGCGAATACCCTCCAAC
>BTRK01000006.1:39353068-39380148 GCA_036245805.1 Pristionchus mayeri | reverse complement strand
GTTATTGCATCATTCTGACGTTGAGTAGTGAGAGGATTTAATCAGTCTCCTAGTTGCTACATTGATTCTTGTGATGGACTCCCATCTCTACCTCCGAGCAGTTTACTTCATTACTACCGTCTTGGCCGATCCGTGAAGGAGGCCCACTCTGCCCTGGCCCAGTCGGAAGGAGCTGACGCCCCCTCCATAACCTTCTGCTATAAGTGGTTCTCCCGCTTCAAGAAAGGGGAGTTTGGTCTCGATGATCAACCAAGCTCTGGACGCCCTCCCTCCCTCGATCAGCCTCTCGTTCTCCGCACACTGAAGCGCAAGCCCATGGCCAGTGTGCGTGAGTTGAAGAAGGATACTGGTACTCCAGATCAACGGTGTCCGATATCCTCCATCGATCTTGGAAGAAGCCGAAACTCCCACAAGTGATTCCCCATGACCTCTCCCCCGAACAGCTGAAAAAATCGTGTTCAAGTCTGTCGGGAATTACTCCATCGTAGATCCAATCTTCGATGGGTCAATTCCATCATCGCTACAGATGAGAAGTGGATCACGTACGATAACACTGTGAGGAGACTGCAATGGGTGGATGCAGATGAGAAGCCCACGCCCGTCCCGAAGAAGGAAGAGCACGGAAAGAAGGAACTCCTCTGCTTCTTCTTCTCAGTGCTCGGTCCCATCTACTGGGAGATCCTCGCCCCTGGCACCAGCATCAATGCCGACCTCTTCTCTGAACAACTGGAAGATGTCGCGATCAGAGTCCCTCCCAGACTCCTGAACCAGGGCAAAATTCTTCTTCTGATGGACAATGTTCGCCCACATCGAGCGAAGATGACCCAGAAGAAAATGGACGAGCTGAAGATCGAGAGGATTCCCCATCCACCGTATTCCCCGGATCTCTCCCCATGCGACTACCACTGCTTCCGTTCTCTCTCTGACTTCTGCAAAGGAAAGAAGTTCAAGAATCGAGATGAAGTTATGAGGGGCTTTCGTTGAACTGGGCGGTCTCGAAGAAACCCGCATTATGGAAGAGAGGAATCGAGACCCTGCCCAATCGCTGGAGGGAGGTAGTGAGAAAGAAGGGGCATACATTGGTCACTGAGAATTGTAAAGCATTGAATAAAAAATAAAAACAAAAAATTATACGAACTTTCCGGACACCCCAATATTATAGCTCTTCTTGTACATGACTCAATAAAAATATATCGCATAATTGCGCTTCAGTGTATGTTGTTGATTATCGGGGACGACTTTGACGAACACGTTTGCATCAATAATAAACTATTTTCGTGAATTATACTTTTGGTAAGTTAATCTATCCAGTGAATCATCGAAGTTCAGAATTTATTCATGACAAAGGGAGTCATAGTGGCGAAGCCACTCTTACTCATCCTTCTTTTTATCCTTCATTTCGATTTTCTTCTTCTTCTCCTTCTCGAACCATACATCAGAGAAGGCGAGGCTTCCCGTAAACACGAGGAAGGTTCCCAGCCAATGTTGGAGAGTGAACGGGGTTCTGAGATGTCAGTATTGTCATGTTGAGAAATTTGTAGAATTCGAGAACGATACCACGATCATATTTCATTCTATGCACTCGCATCTCTGCCGATGGAAAGAAGGTGCACCTTGAGCCACACAATGGAGACTACCAAGGAGAGGAATTTGCGGAGAGTGACGACCATTGTCACCTCAACATTCTTCTTTCGCCTCTCATTATTCAATAGAAATAAAAATTCGGATAAATAGTCGTGACTGCCTTCTACAGATTCTCTCTACCGGTAGAGTGGAGATATTATTTCAAGTGAGGAGATAGTGAAAAAATCCGAATTTTTCACACCGTGAGTGCCTCGACGGATGCATTGAGGAGTAGACAAACGCACACGAGCAGCAACTCGACCCAGAGAGTGGACACGGAAGAGAGAGGAGACCACCCGCGGAGACGGGCTGGCAACATACATTTTGCTGATCCCTCACAAAAAAAACACGTTTTGGTCTTGGCCTTCAAAACGAACCTCGTCAGCAGAGAAGGCTGCAGCTGCCTTCATGATATCTCCAGCCATGAAGACGAAGAGGGGAAGAGAAGCGAAATGCTGTAAAGGTCGCTCCTTGCCCATCCACCTCTCCTTGAGAACTCACAGTGACAAACATGGCCCTCGCTGGTGTGTTTTCCGTGTGCGATGTACATGTTCTGCTGGAGGATGGAGAGGTATGCAGAGATGAAGAGAGAGACTGAGAGCATCCCGATTCCTAAGATTCGCCTGCTCAAAAACTACCTTTCGAGAACCGTCCTACCAGAACAATAGATGCGCGGAATGTTTTAGTCCCAAGAGTGGCCCTTCGAACGCACCCCAAAAATCCTGATTAGATGTTTTTTTCCGGAATCAATGGTCAGTATTTTTTTTACAACAGGAGATTAATCATCCTAGAATGAAACAATCCGAGACAATCAAATGCCTCTCACCTATTGACCACTCCAAGTAATGCTTGCTCGCATTTTCTGCGCTCAGGCCGATTCCCTGAATGATTATGCGTGATTGAGAGCACACATCTCTATTTACCGTACCTCTCCGCCCTTCTCTGCGAGAGTGCAGATAATGATGCCGAGAGTAATGGATAGAACGGAGAGATATCTACAAAGGGGCGTACATAACGTTGCGCACCCGGATCGTTCGACTCACTTTCGAATCGTGTATGTCTTTGTTTCGTACTCCACAGCGAGAAGGAGCGAGGCCAATGGTAAACCCTAAATAAAGTGCGCTATGCGTACTTCATATGCCATTGCATATGGTGCATATGAAGTGCATACCACGATATTGCAAAACCATTTCAGTTTTCCATGTCTCCACGTATACTCTGGTCTTGCCTCCAATTCAGCCTTTCGCTACTTACAGATCTAACGATTATGAAGAGAGGGACGGGCACGTGGAAGTTGAGCACTTGATTATTGACGACGTTCGAGAGGAAGAAAACGACGATGACCTTCCAGTAGCCCCTAAAGGAATTTCATCCCCATCCCACAGTTGTTCTCTAAATTTTCTTACCGGTCAGGCACCGTGACTTGGGAGAATTTGTCTTAATTTCACTGAGATGCATAACATAAACAGAGATCGACGGCCGAATGGTGTGCATAATTGCGCTATAGCATGTTGTCGGTGTTTTCTCAGGATCCACCCAACCATTTCATTAGCGCATGTTGACTGTCATTTTCGATGTCCGTTTGTAGCCGGGCAACACTAAACAAGCAATGCATATCTAATCTCTGAGATCTGTTTTTTGAGCGATTACAACACGATTGCCTATTGATAGAACCCCTAAAAACTTTTACAATCTATGACTGGTGTCTTACTTGATAGGAATCTTAAAGGGGACAGTGAAGAACTTCATAGTGAATATCAATCCCATGAGTGATATGAATCCAAAGGTAGCGAAGGTGTACAGATTCATCGCAGATGGCTCCTTTCTGAACAGGATTGTGTCCATCTGAGGGTATATAATTTTAGAACTGGTCTAGAACTCTTTGTTTCAGGATCAGAGGTTAATTTGGACCAATTTATTCCATTTTTCGGCCTGCATCATGAGTAATACATGATAATTTCTAAAAAGACAGCCCTTTCGTTATTCCCCTTCCCTTGCCCTACTGTCCACTCACTTTGCGATTCTCTCGACGACGAACATGCTCCCCATGCACGTGCCCCGTGCTCCTCCCACGCATCCCACCACTGACGCCATTCTATTGCAGATACCGAGTCCTGATATTGAGAGCTGAGGATCCCTAACGCAATGAAGCCCTTTACGAGCAAAGCCTGTGTTGTCAAAAGTTCATTAGAACAGGCAGCGTGCAACGAAACACACGAATTATGGGAATACCATGCGTAAAGGAGATAGTTCAGTTCCGAAATAGAGGCCTTTCCTATAATAAGTGCACTCTTGCGGCTCTCAGACACAAAAGACTCTGAGGTCAGTGACAGATCCGTGACCCGATCTCTCTTCCCTCTTTCTCCCTACGGGAAGAGTGAGCGAGAGGTAGCACTAGATGTGTGCGCACGATATGACCAAGAGCAGGGTGTAATATCCTTCCACTCCTAGAAAAGAGAGGTTGCACTCGCATAGGAAATGAATTTTTACAAAAATTTAACATATGTTTTAGTTTTTTTCACGGATGTAAAGGCAACTGCAACCATCATACGATTCTTCTCAAAAATGGAAATAAGATTCAATTTTTGAGAAGAAAGAAAGAAAAAATATTTTTACTTTTTTTGAATTAAATATCTCGATTTCTTCAAATTTGCTTTGTCCAACAATGCAGCTAGTATTTTTAGCTCCTCTGCAGATAATAGATGCCTCTCGAATCGAGAATATTACAAACTCGACAAAGCATCCCGACATTCGCGGATGAAATATTCAATGGCGTGGTTTGCATATTAAGCATCAGAAGACACCGACATTAACAAGGCGTATAAATATACAGCCAACTGCAGATTCCCCACACTAGCACGAATGATGAGCAGTCTTCTGTCGAGATGCACCTTCTTCCTCTGCCTTCTCCTCGTCAACTCCATCGCCCTTCATCCTCACACCGAACTGGACTACAGCCGAGGTCGGTACGACAGGGACTATACCTACAGGTACTTGTAGGGATGGCAAAGGTGTTTACGAATGAGCAAAACAATTCACAGAATGATACACAACTGAAAGCTATGCCTGCCCCATTCCGACTTTTCACTTTAGTTTTGTAAAAAAAATGTTTAATTAATTAGAAAAACATTAACGAATGATAAGCAAAAGGCCGACGCTTTCAGTCCAAGTGGAGCACATCGCAAGTCACGTTTTTTTACTAAAATTATCGCAGAATGAAAATCGGTTGCGTTGTAAAACTTTATGAACGAGGTTCAATAATTTTTTTCTCATGTTAACGGTACTCCGACAGCAATAAAACATCGCTTGAAAAGTTTAATATTGGTAGAACTTCAGAATCAGTTGGTTACGATAGCGGGAACTTTAAAATTCATTTCCTCGCAGGGCGACATAGTATATTTCTGGTTTTTTTGCAGAGCATGCGTGATGAGATGATGGACCAAATATCACAAAATCTCGAACATGCTAATGTCGCCCTTTAAGAAAACGAAAAAAATGCATTTTCACAACGGTAAAATGCTCAACTTTGACGGCCTCATCCTCTAACATTTTATATTTTTATTATTTTTATTGTGAAAACAATTTTTTGTGAATGATAATCTACTCAAACTGATGAAATGAAGCCTCAACACTTAATTCTGAAAACATGCTTATTTTCGATCGCTTCGTGCGCCTTCATTTCTACAGCATGCATCTTCTTGCCATGCTTATCGCACTTTCATTATATATTTATATTCATTCCAATCAATGAAATAGTTTGAAAATCACATTAAATATTTTTTAAAAATGTTTTAAATTATTGAAAGAATTTGGCTTGAAAAGTACGGTAGTTTGAAAGCAAAAGTGTCGGAAGGAGGCAACCAATATTCCGTACTCAAAAATTCGGGCTGCCGTCCCTAGGTACTTGAAATACCCTTATTTCTTTCGGAAAACTTCAAGCACGCACTTAATCAGCACTTTGTATTTACGGGAGATATTTTTTGTAGAACAATCCTAGCTATGACTATAAACAAACTACAAAAGCAATAAATAGGATTCTAGTCTATAGTCTATGAAAAATATGTTTGATCAAATTGTATATCACAATTCACAGCTGCCGCATGATGAAAATGAGGAAAAAATACGGTATTATTATTGAGTAAGCATGCATTTTTGCAGTTCTCGAGGGCGTCGTCACTACGCCGAAGAAAGATTGCGATTCGGCCAGAAGGATCGATGGGACCCAGATGACAGGTTCGCACTTTTTTTTTCGAAATTCCCAATTCAGCTACATTGTGCTCATCCCGCAGCCTGAGCGTTTCGCATTCTCGGGGAACAACTGGAGGAGCTTCTGAGACGGCGACCCGCTCCACGATCTCCTTTCCTCATTCCCACTTTCGTGACTGTTATGAATGTGACTTTGAATGAAGGTTGATCTTGTGCGGCACAGTACAATGCGGGGGAAGGATTATTTGTAGTCTCCTTGACCTTATTTATCGTGTATTTATCGTATTTGTATTGCTCCATGTATTATAGTTAACCCTATCCGGAAGTTAGCCAAGTTGCAGACCGTGTAATACAGACAACGGGAATGTGGCGAACGGGGGTGTATCATTTTAGACTACTCATTTTAGAACTCATAGTTTTTGGAGTCAGTGTTAAATTTTGAGCATTTCATATTTTTCGTCATGCAGAGTTCTAAAATGACCAGTTCTAAAATAATAAACTCCCTTGGTGGTGAAGTGAATAAGTTAGTTAGTTATGACTTTAAGCGGTTCTGGCGAGTTTCTCATCCGCTCGGTAGATGTCGGAAGGCGAAAGATTCTCGTGGATGTACTTGTACTTCCCACCCTCCTGCAACAAATTCGAGTTTTACAAGAATAAGGTCTTCCAATTCTTCAAAAATACTGCACTATGATATCTTGCCAAACAAATGTCAATTACCTTGAAATCTCCGACGGTGTGCCCGTCGCCTCGGAGAATCCACTTGGTCGTCAGAAGACCCTCCACTCCGACGGGACCGCGTGCGTGAATTCGGCCGGTAGAGATGCCCACCTCAGCGCCTGAATGGGGCTGTTGTTGATATGTGTTTTGTTAACTTCAGCGACTATTTGGTCAAATTCGTTATCGCTGTACTATTCCTGTAAGTAAAGACAAGGAGAGTGAAATGAGCCAGATGCCTAAGCAAATTCAAATGGAAGTACCGAGTCCGAATCTGTATCCATCGGCGAATCGAGTGGAGGCGTTGTGGAAGGCGCAGGCACTGTTCACGTGGCTCATGAAGTGCTCAGCAGTGTCCTCTGGAAATAACGTCTCCAATATTATAAAATAAATAGTCTCCTTTTAGATGTGAAAATTTTAGAGCATGTTATTTTTTATGACAGTGATGAATTTGGAACACAATATTTTTCTGCTCTCTGCGAAATCTAACATGATTCGTATTAAAATTTTAGTAGGCAAAAACAGACGGTTAGAAGTGACGATGCTGTCCGTGTGCCCACTTCCGTACCGGATGACGTGCTCGACGGCCTCCTCGACTCTGTCGACGACCTGAAGATGATCTTTGATCTTCGCCGATGACGTCATCAACTGACCTCTACAGTGCACTCGAGGCATCCGTACTCGAACTTGAGTGATTCGGCAGCGGGAGGGCCGAATTTGAGCAGCGTTTGCAGCTTTGGTCCCGCGTGCATCTTCACTCCTTCGTTCTTCAAAAATTCTGCTTATTGTTGCTTGACCACATTGCGTGCGGTAGCATAATTACGCATTGGCCACTTGTTTTTCATGTTCCCTAGATGGTCTTTGGCAAATTCGCTCACGCCGAGGACGTTGCAGAGGTTCTCGAAGAACTTGTTGCTCATCATGTCCTTGTGGATGAGGATCGTCTCGGCGGCATTGCACGCGGACGGGTAGTCGCACTGCAGAGCACTTTTGATATTCACATTTTGTAATTGGGAATTGCAAGCCCCCTTTCTCGCATCGGCCACCTCATCGAGTCGTTTTGAATAATTTTATACGAATGCGGAGTGCATAGTGACGGAAATTATATCCGCCATGAGTTCGTGCAGTATCTCCGGCGCTACTATACAAACTAATTGTTGACATATTCAAGGTACACAACAAGAAAGTTTGGATCATGGAAACAGAGTAATGTTTTGATGCCACTGTTCCGATACTGCGAGCTTTTAAAAAATTTCGTACCCAAAATTTTCAGTTTTCGCTTTCGAAAATGTTTCACCTTGGAGTCTCTGACGATGTCGAGTGCCATCTGCTCGTCGCACTCCTTGTCGACGTACACGTGGCAGATGCCCTCGGCGTGCCCCAGTACCTGCGATACAAAAGCCTAAATTTAAGCGCTCGTTCATCGACCGCACATTCAGCGGAATTCTACAGCACAAGTGCGCAGTGACGGAAATATCAAATTGTATCCACCATCAGTTCGTATTATATCTCCTACGCTATTTGAATGCAGATAACAAGGAAATCATTGCAAGGCGTGGATTCTCGGTAATCCTGAGATGACGGAGCGTGATGTCACGCCGCTAATGGGCGTCTCGCGTTCGCATCCTGCCTGTGCTTGTTATGCACACACAGACACGCACTGTCGAAGTCTCTCGTGTTCTATGCCATATTCCGCGCATGTCTGATCTTGTATAATGGCGAACACCAAAGGTCTGGCCCAAATATTTCCAATTCAACTCCTATTAGAGGAAGGTTGGAATGAAGAAACGAAACTGACGGGAATTCCCTTGCTCATTTCCTGCATCGATCGCACGAGATCCGAGGAGCCACGAGGAATCACCAGGTCGATCAGGTCCTCAAATAGAATAGGTTCTAATAACAATGATAATCAAAGATCATCTCGATTCTGTATCATTCCGTATCACTACGCTCTGTGCGTAGATACAATCATGTTAATAGTCCATTCTTTCACTATTTTTGGCGCTAATTTTGTGCTTATCCGGTCCTCTCCTGAGCGTGTGTAGAACGCTACATTGCCAATCATAGTAAGCTGCGTGCAATTGTGGCGGCTCTATTTAGCCTCTCGATTCGACTACCAAATATTGTATTCATTCGGACCTTAAGCTGCATGAGATCGGCCACTTCTTCTCTGCTGCGCACGAGAGTCACCGCGTCGCGCATCTCGAAGCCGTGCGCTCCTGAAGAGGGAGAGAAGAGTACCGGGAATTCATCTGCTGCCCCCTTCCGCCGACCACCAAACATCGCGAAGTGGGCTAACATTTGTAGAGCTTCCCATGACTTTTGGGATACTTGGTATACCCTGATTCTGACTGGATTCTGATCATAACAGGGCGAAAAACAACAATAGCCCGGGGCTTCTGAGAGTTCTTCAGATATTTTGACACTCTTTCAACCGATCAATTTGGTTCCTCACCAAGTGATTCCTGCACGATCGAGTGCAGCATTCTGTTCGATTCGTCTGCTTCCTTGCCTCCCTTGAGTAGCAGCGAATTGCCCGAGGCAATCGCCAGAGAGGCCACCTAAACTTTCTCTTGTTCCTCCATTTCATTCCCTGAATCCGGACCTGAGGTAGACAGTCGGGTCTCGACTCGAAGATGACCATCAGCGATCCGATGGGTACGGTAGTCTGCTCGAGATAGAGTCCGCTGGCCACCTGAACAAGGTACTTGGTCGGATGATCAGGGCAACCGAAAGAGTACACTTCTCCAGCATTTTCAAAGAATACTGTCTATCAACGAGGAATCTACTCTGGGTAATGGAGCTCTATTTTAGGCTCACTTCCAAAAATTGACCATTCGACCGCCCGGGGCAATAGCTTTCTCGTTTATACACTATCATCATGAAATCCCCTTGCGTCATCTGCCCTTTGCTTCATTGGCTATAATAGGAATTCGCGCGTATTTCCGATTAGTCACGAGGCGCTTCTGTGAACATCGTCGAGAGGGCATCATCATTATCCCCCCAACCTTCGTCCTTCTCAGCACTCTTCCCAGCAGGTCGTCAGCCGAATCGGCGATCATGTTCAGACCGGCGTGCAGGTCGAGCAGCTTCGGCTTCGTCAGCTTCAGTCGATTCAGTAGTTGCACCTCCAGACCTGCACTTTGCCTCGGTTAGAACGGCATTTTGTAATTTCCCGCCATTTTGTAATTTCCTTACGAAAGCTATTCTTGGAACAGGTTCTGCATTGTGAGGTAATAGTTATATTGTACCTCCCTTTCTCTGAAAGCTGCGTCAGAAAGGCGTGTTGCAAAAAACGTAGTGGTAGGTCTTTGTGGTGGAAGGTTCTCGAGTGTGCTCGAAGTTTGCTTTTCTTTTGGGTAAATAGGGAGTGCTCAGGGCAGGAAAAGATTGTAGCACTCGCGCGAGTTCCAGAGCGGTAATGAGAGCAAGGATTCCAATTTCCCCCTGTCGTCTTTCTCAGTCTGACTCCACCTCCCTCTCCTCCTTCTCCTTCTCTCACCGTTCGCCTGAGCGTTCTTGATGTCCAGTCTGTTAGCCTCGACGATGTCCTGTTCGCGCGAGAGCAGAAGGCCGGCCATGTTTCGGACGATGGCCGCTCGCTCCTTATTCGTCAACGACGACAGTAGACGTCCGGAATCGCGACCTGATGACGTCATTCATCATGACAAGCCCTCCCC
This sequence comes from Pristionchus mayeri, assembly GCA_036245805.1. Taxonomy (NCBI): domain Eukaryota; kingdom Metazoa; phylum Nematoda; class Chromadorea; order Rhabditida; family Neodiplogasteridae; genus Pristionchus; species Pristionchus mayeri. The sequence continues at coordinate 39,369,925 of BTRK01000006.1, read as the reverse complement.
CCTGGTCATGGGCCTATTTCGGCGTCTGCTTTGACGCGTCCGCTCTCTTGTTTTGGTCTATTACGAAATGCGCATCTTCGAGTACGGCTTTTTTGTGCGTGGTTCTGATCTCATTTTGGCTGTTTGTTTGCGCTCTTTCTGCCTGTCTGCTGTGCTTACACTTGGAGGCGATCTCGTCAACAGGCGGTCCCTCGTATCTGTGCGTCCTCGCGAACATCGTGCCAACCTGAAAGTTATTTTTCAATAACAAAAAATACGCTTCCCCCGCAAATTTCGCGAATCTGATCTGTGAATAGCCCCCTAGAACGAGCTTGCAGCGCGTGGGTTATTTCCAGCCGCAACACTTCCACCGCCTCGCTCCCCAATTACGCAACTGTCGCCTACGGAGGGAAGCTGTCATACGCAGGCATGCTAGAGTGTCTAACTCTGGGAAAAGGCCTGCTGCTGAGTGTGCACCTTGATTACGCACAAGAGGTATCCTACACTCTCAAGGCTAATTGGAAAGAGGAAGCCTGAAAACGACTGATTCAGCGCCATTTTGCGATCGAAAGCACAGAAACGTGCGGAAGGGCAAAGGATAAAATAAGCGGCAGAGGTAGACAAAATAAGGGTATGGCTTCCGCACCTTTAATCTACGAACATAACATCATCCTATTTTGTCTGCGAATATACCGTATTCTCACCTTCTTGCCTGCGACAGCGGACTTGATCGCATCCTGATTCAGGCCATTCGTGATTACTGTAGTGACGCCGTTCTCGAGCGCGTTTACGCAAGCCGTGACCTGTAATACAGCATATATATTTATTTTATTTGCGCGCAATTGTACACAGCGAGATAATAATACGATTGCACATTATGTTTAGCCTATAATTCAATTATCGGATAGAGAAGAATGGTTGTATTCTCAACTCGTATGAAATCTATCTCTTCTCCTAATTTAGCGCCGCAAACTCTAAATTCTGACCGAAGACTTCCAAAGACGATAGGGGGAACAAAGGGAAGCTGATCATTGTTCGTTCCTGCTGCTTGCTATTTCAGTTCCTGCTTCACTTCTATTTTCAGCCCTTCCTCCTTTTTTTGAGTTCCCCATCTCGTCGGTGTTCTATCGGGTTATCCGCGTCCGCCTGACTCATCCCTTTAAGAGATGACGCAGATGTTGCAGGGAATGTCTCGACGACGACGCAATCAGGGAATCCCCCTCGACGATGACGTCACTTCCCGAAGGCTGGCCATATGTGCACAATCTGTGCACGATGCAAGTTCGCAGCCGCCTTCTCGTCGCCAATTAGAACTCCCCCAGTCTTTTGGTCTTTTGTCCTTTCTTCGCCCCCTCCCGTTCACCACTCCACTCTCTTCCTCCCCTCTTTCCTCCAGCGCTCTAAATGCCGCGGGCTTTGCATGCTTCTGCAGCGAAATATGGGGTTGGGACTGAATTACCCTCTATGAGCAGTGTCTTCGAGGGCCGATGAGCGTCGTATGTTTCCTCTCACTCTCTCATCCCTCTACGCGCCTATTGCCGCTCCAGAAATGTCACGGAGCTCTTAGAAGAAGAAGAAAAAGCGGGGCGCGCGGGTCGTCTAATCGGATTGCCACGGCCAGAAGAGCCGTGCGCGAAGGGAGCAATCCCTTCCTGGTATCTAATTGGGTCTCGACGTCGACCCGAAACGAGACTTTTCCACCCTCCCCCTCTCTCTCCATTCTTCCTCCCAAACCTGTCAAGGACAGAACAATGGAAGTGTGTTTGTCTCAAAGTACACGCAGTCTTCGCATGGCACGCATGTGTGGAGCGAGCAATAAATAGCCACTCCCACGGAAATTCCCCCCCCCCCTTCCCCCCCTTCCCCCCTCCTGTCCCCCCTCAAAGGTGACGATAACTGATCAGGGGCTTCCCCAATTAGCAACTGAGCGAAAAGGTGACAACATGTTTGGCCCGGTTGACCCGTGCGCGAGAGTCGCAAACATCAACATGTTTAGACGCTTGCGAGATCATCAAGACAATGACGCGTTTCTCGCTAATAAGCGGCTATCACTATACCTTGGACTCCATTCCGCCGGTGCCAAATTTGGAGTTGGCGCCGAAGACGACGCTGGACGCCTCGGAGGGCACGTAGGTGCTGAGGAGACGAGATCCCTCCATGTCGGGCGGACCCGTGTAGACGCCGTTGACGTTGGAGAGGATGACGAGCAGCTCAGCCTCGATCTCCGCGGAGAGACGAGCAGCCAGAGCATCGTTGTCGGAGATGTGCTGGAATAGGGGAATTGATATGGATGGTTATTGCTGAGGCCTCAGGAGCCAGCCTGCTAAAAGGAGACTTCAATTGATACGCAATTCTCAGATCCTTGTCCTCCTGATACTGAATTCAAATTATCGCTAAAAAATTCCGGTCAAATTCACGTGTCCTGTAGATTGCTCCCTCTTATCTCTTTCCTCACATTGTTATCAACTGACCGGCTATAGTCCACTAACGCGAGAGTGACCAACCCATTTCTTATCTCCGCGCTCAAGCCAGATTGTTTTGCTCAGTAAACGAAGGCGGACAAAGTTCCCTGCCTACCACGACAAAAAATATGGCTCGACGTTTTGTTGTTACATTTCGGCGACTACATTCCACTACACGGTAGTATAGTAAAGTAATCAATTGAGTGCGAATATTATCGTTTATCGCACCCTCTCTGATGTCTCTAAATTCTTGGCAATGGCGCTATCAGAGGGCGGAGACTCCAAAGTTTGCATTCTAAGACTTCACAGTGATCAGGCACAATTTTGGAAGTGGTCAGATACAAATGCACTCACCATGTCCAATTTGGGATCCGGGGCCACGGCGTCATTCGCGTTCACGATGGGAATAATATTGAGCGAGAGAAGGGACTCGATCGTCGCTTGGAGATTCTTTCTCCTCTGGGGATCGTCGATGTCGGGTTTGGTCAGCAGCACCTGAAAGTGGCTGAATTTAGCTATGTTGCTGATCTCTGCGTCGATTCTCGCATATAGCCAGAAGCCATTTCGTCGTTGTCGTTGAGATTCGACTGTGGTGGTTGCAGTGGCTGCGTTATTCACCACATGGGGAATCCGTACACAACAGTGGCGAATCCTCTGATTGCGAATCCGTAGCAGCAAAACGGATGAGCGGGGGAGAAGACAAAAATGGAGAATGGCCGGAAGAGGAATTTGCTAGATTCGGAATGAGAGATGCGCGCTCGAATTATTTCTGGTAGTTCAGACTACAAGAAGCCTGCCACGCTCTTCCTCTTCCTCGTAGCCTTTCCCTCTGACATCATCGACCATTTTGTTTTCACTTGCTCCCCAAACATGGTTATTTCGTTGAAATTTTTTTCCAGTCTTGCCCACGGACATTCTTTTGTTTCCTAAGCGGTAAAGGTCGCCCGTGCCTGGCGCGCATTTCACCTATTTTAAACATCAGGAAGTTAGTTTAGGAGCAGAGCTTACAGAGATTCGTTGCAAAATGTATGGATAATTATATACCTGTGCAACGGTGATTCCGTACTGTTGGAAGAGTTGTTCGTAGAGGGACATGAGTCCGGGCATGCCTGAGGCGGCGCACGCTCGCTTGTCCGCCTTGACGCCCGACGGGCCGCGTAGCGTCTGTCTCATCGACATCGACATCACCAGCTCCTGCAGTTAGGCGATAGGCATTATACGGCGCTCGCTTACGGTCGTGACTACGGTACCTGTCTGAGTTTCATGCGGCCGAAAGCAACTGCTCCCGAAGAGACGATGAGCATCTGGCGACCGCTCAGCTGTAGTTCGGAGACCTGAGAAGGTTTTTGTACTAACATGATGCCATCCCGATCCTTATAATTTTTCATGCTTCATGAAAAATTAGAAAGATTTGGGTTCTCATAGATGTTATCTATAAATGGATCCACAAATCAATTTGTGGTCTGCGGTATGATTTACCTGCTCCACGATGGATGCCAATCGGCCGAGTGCCAGTCCGCACTCATCATCCCTTGTGATGACGGCGGAACCCAACTTGACGACGATTCTCTGCGCCTTCTGAAGCTCCGATCGGGCGTTTATGGCGATGTGACGGCGTTTCTTCGTACTGGAATCACTTCGTCGTTTGTTAGCGAGTGCACTTCGGACTTTGCACCATTGGGCAGGAGTTACCTGTAGTTTCCATTGGAGTCGTGGACGGGGACGGCTCCCACGTTGTCCAGGGGCACGACTTTAGCAGGATTGGCAGTGGGCACCAGCGAGGATCCAGCTCGCACAAATCGAGTGAGACGGGAAGTCAATCGGAGCATGATGGGAGGACTGAGCCTGGAGTAAGAGAGAGACAATGATTGAACGGGGGGCGCGCATTGATTAGATAGATGATTGGGTATCAATCGAGTATCAATGGCAGCATGGGGACGCGCGCGCGTCCGAAAAGTGAAAGGATAGACTGTTCGATCTCTTCCCTCCTCCTCCTAATCGGGATGGGAGAGAAAGGTGATAGGGAGAGAGAGGGGTGAGAAAAAGGAGATAGGAGAGAGATGGATGAACCGGAATTAATGAATGAGGATTGATGAGTTGGCTATGAACGTAAATGATCACTGAGAAAGGGTAAGATGAGTAGAACTTTTGAGCTGCAAGAGAGGAGGGTAAGCACGTCAGCTTCACTCTAGTCCACTTTCGAGCTGATTTTCGGTGACTTTTGAGTGCATGAGTTTTAAGCAACGGGGGCCAGTGGCTCTAGTGAGGTTGGGGAGGACGCACGGAGACTGATAGTACCACTTAGACCTGGCCACTAGATTACGAGGAGGAGAGACGGGAATGAGGGAGGGAAATGATAAGAGTGACCCGAGAGTACGCGCATAGATGAAACAACCATGGAAATGAGGGAGGGAGGGAGATTTCCAGCTTTTCCTCATCTCCCTGCGGTAAATGAATGGCAATGTGATCTGTCACACTATCACTCGTGTATTTATGCGGCCGTTGACACTGTACCCAACCATTGTCTCTCTTTGCATTGGAGGTAATAATGATGCAACCCCTTCCACTCCCTCGCCCCTCTGTTCAGTCACCGTTCCCCTCTCCTCTGAATGATGTGCGCCTCTTCCTTCCGCCTTCTTGGCAACACTTAGCGTGGGAATCGAGGAGGAAGAAACAGCTCCGCAACAGAAGAATGGGGCGGAGCCGGGAAAAGTAGAAAAAACGAGAAAGAGGAGGAGTGAAGTCCACGGAGGGCTTCTTTGTGCATCCGCCGCGACCACTTCATTCATCTCCAAAACGGGGAATGACTCCGAGTATACGGTAGTCAGCTGCTCATCTTGCACTTCCGCGCGAGATGCAACAACTCTCCAGCTGCTCTTTGCAGCACGACCAGGATCCATCAGGGTAGGGTGTAGGAGGCAACGAAATTTGCGACCCCTCTTGTATTATAAATGGTGGCGAGGCCAAACAGGAAAGTGCACTCGGCTTCTGTTCTCGGGGGTATTTTTCACGCCGCGTGCGAATATGTGAAATGTGTGCTAATCTGGTTATTGGCGTAGAAATCTGAGAAGGTGTGAGTGAATTCGTACCCGACGGTCGCCCTTCTCCGTCGCTCTCTCCCGGTCCTTAACGGTCAGTGTTATAGCACCGCCGGCTGTTCCCTAGAGGTCCAAATTCGGGTCATCCAACTAGGGACGCTGATGATTATGATGCATACTTGCGCGTTTCTAGATAGCAGCAAACTTCAACTCGATCGTTTATCGGAAGGCAGTGGCCATGCGCGAGGTCACTGTGTTCTGATCGAGCACAGTGGTCTAATGAGGTCCCGAGTGCGAGGGTCACTCGTCTCGCCGTCTCCCCCTCCCCCTCACCCCGAACAGCCGTTCTCGAGCGGGCCCAGGCGGACTGTTTGTTGCCTCCGCCGCCCCCGGGTTCCTCCCCCGCGCCCCTGACCCCTCCCCCGCGCCACCCACTCCTCCCGCCCCCGCCCTCCCCCGCCGTGGGTGCAAGTGCACCCAAGGAGGGGGAGGATAAAATCAGGAACAACAACGGAAAATCAGCGGATTCTGAGCCAATCGATCGAGCATCCCGCCCCCGAGAACCCCATTTGGTCCGTTCTTCCTTTTGGAGCGGTCTTCTCCCGTTTTTATACGTCTTTTTCGCACTCCCCCAGCTCCCAACCCCCACTCGCCCCCCCCCCCCCCTACAGTACCCTCCCCATCGTCGCCCACCCTCGCGCATATCTCTACAGATTCTCCACTTCCGTCACATGTTTCGCCCATTCTAGCATGTATTTTCTTGGTCGAGGCAGCCTCTCTTTTCCCGCTTCTCCTTATGATTATAATAGAATGATTTGGCTAGATTGGGTACCCCTCTCCTCTCCGCTCATTTTCTTCAGAATGCCGTCGCAGCCCTCTCCTCCCCTTTTCTATCTCGGCTCCCCCTCTTCTCGACCCTCTCAGACAACCATATGCGCGTATTCATCTTCCCAAATTCGGTTAGAATTGCTGGCATTTTGAAACTGTCTCAATTTGGAAGGATGAGATCAGCAATGTCTCTTCCTTCTCCTAATTCGTCCTTAATTAGATAAATATCGGGATTTGACAACACGGAAGGGCAACATTTTCCATTCTGAGCTCACATTCATTCAAACACACCGTAGTTCAGCTATTTTTGAGGCGGAGTTTACATTCCTTCCTCCTCCTCTCTCTCGCCCCCCCCTCTCCTGCCCGTGTACTTGTAAGTATCGTTTCGGAATCCCCTGCCCATCTCTAAGATCTCCAGCTGCTTTTGGAGAGTTTCGCTAGCTCAGAGATCTCGTGTAATGAATCCGCAACTACGTCTTCCATGCATTTCGATGTTTCACAGTCGTCGCGTTTGCTATCGTGAATGCCCAATCGAGCTGCCCTTTGTTCTGTCTCTATTTTGGTTCATTCTAGGAATCCAACCTCGATTGGCTAATTTTATCAACTGATAAATAGTGCCGATTACGTAGTAGCTAAGCTCTTAGTGTTATCCCGACAGATGTTTCCGGTTCTCTGCGTAATCTGTCGTGTTTTTCCGTTTCGTCGAGTGCATTGTCGAGTTCCTCATAAAGGCGAAAAAACTTTCATTCAATCATTCCAGATCACAGCTTTCATCATTTCTCCGTGGAGCGCACTTCTCGTCATCATTCACCTCTCCGGCGCAGTCGAGTCAGTTCTTGTTTTTGCCCCTCCCGAATTACCATTTCGAATCCTAAGATAGGTTCCCCGAGTGCACCGGGTCCATCAGGGCGAGAGAGAAAGAGAGGGAGAGAGCGCAATGTATATGGAGAGAGTATTGTTTGGCAGGGTCTCGCGAGACCTCCCGCTGCGAGGGACGATCTTTTAGTGGCTGCCAGTCCCACTCGCGCCACGAACTTTGCCTGTCTACCGCAGTTATTTTTCGCGTATTTGACTCGAGTCCAAGCCCTTCTCGCTTACGTCGAATAGGGGGGATGGGTACAGCTGGCTGTCGTCGTACAGTCGCCGTACATACACAACACAACAAAAATATTGAGATAAATAGCAATAGCGCGAATGCTTCCAGCGAAAGGAACGCGCAATTTTGGTATGATTGAATTATAGTAGTAGTCGTGACTTACGGGAAATTTGGCTCTTTTTATATATTTTTATTTCTTGCTTAACGGATGCATTTCAGGGGTTTTTATCGGATACGAAGGACCGGCCACGGAGAACTGATTGGCCCTCAAGAGTGCTACCACCGCTTCTCCGGCAACGGCGCCGACTTTGAGCGCACGCTCATTAAGTGAGATCTTTGGCTTTCGAAATCGCATTACCGGATCACATTTTGCGTCACAACAAGTGCCTTGGCTGAAGTGTTGTTTGCTGGGAGAAATCCGTACTACCAGTCGGTCTGCAGTGATTCCTGACATCACCCCCGAAAAAGCCGTTAATAGAGCTGTCCATAGAAGTCGGAGATGACTAGGAGATTGTTGCCTCTCCCACGTTCAGGACAGCTGCATTGTTTGCCCTCACTCCCCCACCGAAACACCTTTCCCTCCCTCTAGTCAGAATGTTCTTGAATGGACGGGGAAGTGCGACGGGATCAACGAATCAGGAATGCTTCATTTTCAGCTGGTTGCATCGGAAAAACACGACGCACTACTCGCCGATCACGCCCAGTTACCACTCAGCCCTCTTGAAACTGCAGGTGAGTTTATTAATAGAAGAAGATTACATTAATGCGCATTTCCTGAGAGATTTTCGAAATTCTTGACGCTCTAATCGTAGAATCTTTGATCGAACGGGTCGTTTAGGGGGACACGCTGAGGCATGGAGTGCCCGTGACGACGTCATCGTCGTCGTGCGACTCCAAGAAGGTCGACCAAGTCAGTCCGGAGACGCCCCTCCGAGAACGTGCACTCTGCAAATTCGAATACGTCCTCAACTACAATCCGAGGGTTCGTCCTGTTCCGCCTTTTTGCTTTCCCCAATCCAATCGAGCCCAATTATATCTCTCTGTTTCCAACGCCAGTCCTTCTTCTTCCACACGTCTCCCTTCCATTCTCTTCAATGATGATGATGAAAGTGATGATGATATAATTGGGCTCCTTCCCCTCTCCTCTTGCCCTCCTCACCCTCGTCCTCGCCCTCTGTCTCTCTCTCTTCCCTTCCTCCCGGGTGCGCACCCCTATGGATCGCGGTCTCATTGGGGGGACTAATTGAATAAGCGCCTCCGCAGAAGGAGGCTCTCCATCAAGGGGTCTCTCGCTGGTCTCAACCACTTCCCATTGCAGCGGATTCCAGCGGCGCTCACGGAAGTGCGGTGTTCGTGCAAACGGCCAAACTCCAAACTGGTCGGACGCAAGATTTTTGAGTGCGAACCGCTGAAATATCATGTAAGAAGAACCGAGGGCGTTCAGAGAGAAATGGTGATCGTTGTAGATACGAGTACTAATGTTCGATGACAACTGTTCGGAGTACGTCGAATACACGGAGACTATCGCGTTAGGGTGCATCCCAGTTGTACAGGTAATTTTCTGGGCCCGGGCCATCTTCTTTCCCCTCTCTTGCTTGCTTATTTAGTGACAGACGGGAGGCGCGCGCGTGCCTACCGTAACCCGGTGCTACCGTAGCCAGGTTACGGTAGGCGCGTACGCTCATCCCGGGTCGCACGTGTGTTGTCCCCACTTTCCTTTCGCTCTCTATCGTCGGACGACGTCCGATTGTAACCTTGAAGGTTCAGGCGAATGCAATGGCGGACGGCCAGGAGGACTTCATCGTGCCCATCTCAGTCGCCCCCCAGACCTGAGTGTTAACCTCCCCCCCCCCTCTTGCATCGCTTCTCAACGGGTGCTCTCCCATCTATCCCCCTCTCCTCCCTATTACTAAGCTACCCCGTCATCTAGGCAATCCTCGCCCCTCTCACAGACGTCCTTTTCTCTGTCATTGTTCGTTCGTTTTTCGATCCCTAAGTGTTGAAACGACCCCCGAAATTTCTTGGTTGCGATACGTGATGGAATGTGTGTATGCAATCGATGTTTTCGAAGCGCATAATCAATTTAGCCGGCAGGATTAGGCCGAGTGGCATACACTCCAGCCGCATACATCATATGTTCAGCAGAGAGAAACAATAGATCACAAGAGGCAGACATTGATCTGTTGCATGCACACACTCTCCATCTAGTCTTGCGACCCCCTCATTGCTATTGATATGTACAATATTCCTGACTCTTTCTTCTGCAGAATGATAAGACTATAAATTACTAGTTGATCGTGTAGTTGTATCTGCTTATCTGCCCACATGATTGTGACTTTCGTAGCTATTTTTTGCATTCACAGGAGCTTGATATCTACTGATAATTGCCGCTATTCGAGAAGATCTCACTATGATCAACAGCATTCTCCTTCCTGTACCACACCATGTCATCCACCTACCCAACCATTCTGATTCTCCTACCGTACAAATGCTGCTGCTTCCTTCCCATTCCTGATCTCTGATCTCTGTTTTCTCTGGAATCAATCAATAATGTTCCCCGTCGGCGAGTGTCGCCACTTGCACTCATATCGAGATTCGCCCTTCCCCCATGATTCGCCCTCCTTCCCTGACCCCATGCAATGCAGTGTATTCGCGGTTGATCTCGTCTTCCAACCTCGTCTAGGCTCTATTTAGTCCTGTCATTCCAAGATGGCTGAAGCTTATTGTTTTCTCTTTTCTCCATGGTTCTTTCCCTGAAATCGTCCATTCGTTTCTCCCGCAGTCGTTTCCACTCCTCCTTTTCTGTCCATTGTATACTGTAGCACTATGTACTCATCCCAAGATGAAAAATAAGATTAAAGCCACGATTCTCTCTACAAGACGTGCCGAATTTGAAACAAACAACGCGTGTTGCTTAAATGAATTCAAAGCGGATTGATCTTGAGTGCTTCTGGCTTCTGTCTGCGAGACTGTTCGACCTTCCCGCTTCCCACTCTCGAATAAAAACGACAATTATCACTATCTCTATAAAGTAGTACACTTTTAGGATGCTAATTTTGAAATAGCCAGAAGTGGTTGATTGCAAAAACCGTCGCCTGTTTTTCGATGTCTACTCTCCATAATCCATCATGTCTTCAATTTGCAAATGATGATGTTCGGTAATGACTCTTTTCGAAAACATGCCTTGCTGGAGAGTCTATATAATATCTATTTGTTGCACGTTGGCAAACTGAAAGCATCATTAACTGGATGGTGATATCATCATTAATTAGACATTTCTTGATGAAGGTATTCATCAAGAAATATTATTTTGGAGTGGATTTTTTGCTAAGCATATATCTTAGTTAGAAATCTATTGAGCATTGCATCTGAATTCGATTTTGAGAGATTGAAAATTATGGATTCATACTTCACATTAGGGATATGTTAATCTTTCAAATTTGTAGTTTCTTGCGTGTTTCCAGACTCATTCGTTTTTGCGTAGGTTATAATTCTTTTCTTGAGATGTTCGACCTTAACAGTTTTTATGTCTTACTTTTTTCTTATATTTTATCCGTGAAGTAGTTCAATGAGTTGATCATGGTATTATCTCTTCTAATTTGTGCTACTTCTGTGCAGCTGTTACAATGGTTCGAGAGGAATGAACAGAGACAATACCAGGGCCTATTCTTCTAGGGAGGTCTTTCTTGCGTCGAGAACTCACTAATTCCAAGGGATCTGAATAATTTCGCCGCTTTCCTTTAAAGTGTGCGAGTATCGTGCTCAATAGTTCGCGAAAAGAACAAATCTCCTAAATTAATTGACCATTGAGACTTATACTGTAACTTTAACCTTTCTTTAAATAATCTAATCGTGCTTTTTCGAATATGATTAGTTCTCTCTTGAGCTCTTCTTGGTGAGATTATGAAGAAACTTGGCCCGAGAGCGTTGCTCCTGATCGAATCAGGGAACATTTCTATTTGCAGACGACTGATGCAGCAAACCACGCCGGACTTCCGCTTCCGTCGAACATTTTGAGATACTTTATGGCACTATTGTGTACATCGTCGGCCTAGCTCTCGTATATCATGTAGTGGGACACGGTTTTGGTAACAACTTCCGACCTCACTCCATTTCTTTCAGTGGCTGGTTACTGACCACTTTTGAGCGTTTGCCATTGGCTGCCTTCTGCGTCGGTTATAGTGGAGACTACGGCTCATAGAAAATGAGCAGAAGCTAAGCTCGCTACTCGCGCAATCCACTGATTGGCAGGATTCATCCTTCAGAGTCTAGAGGAATGAATCCTTCCAATATGGTGGAAACACTTTGCCAATTGGTCGAAAAGAGCAGCAATTTCTCACGTTTTCGAGTAAATAGATGTGCGCTTGTCTCTCTATTTTGAACAGGTCCCGCGACAATCCACGAATTTCCCATGTTCGAATTTCCGGTCCGAGTGCATTTTCGGGAATCGACGCCACTTGCTTTCGATTTACTCAATCGTTTAAATTCGTTGCCGTCGGTCTCTGGTGGTTTTGGTGCTTCCGTTCTGGCTTTTTTCCCACACTTTCACTTCCGGAGGGCGGTGAAAATACAGCGGACACCCACAGTAATGCGAAGTCTTTCCCCGTGACTGCCCCCATTTTCCCAATCTTCGAAAATATTCCCCCCAAGGGTGTGTCTCGTTTTATAACTGGTCATTTTAGAACACTTTTTTGAACTCATTGAACTTTTTGAATCATGAAACGGAGCTATTTTTTAGAGTTCTGAGTTCTAAAATTACCAGTTCGAGATCGATACCCCCATTCCTCAACGCGCACTACATATGGTTCAGCTTGGACAATCGTCGCTGCCTTCCGTCTGTGTCATTGCTATCTGAATAGATTGTGGATGCATGTGTGTATGGACGCCTTGTTTATTGGTGGGCGCTCTCGAGTTCCCTTTTGGATCGCCGATCCATTTCATCTCTCTTCTTCTTGTCTTCTTCATATCTCTCCATATCTCACTTCTTCTCTCTTATTGTATCCTCCATATTGTAGACGACCACCACGCGACTCTCACACACCTCCACTTTCTTCATTGTCTGGGGAGTTGGTGATCTCAGATCAGCTTCTTCGAAAATAACGCGTACCTGTCGCCCACCCCTCTAGTTCCCAGAACCCCTATCCGTTTTTAAGTGCACGAAATATAATCGTCCGTGTGGCCACGGGCGTGTTTTCGTGTATCCACTGCTTATTTGGTGAGAGTCTCGTTCCTCCATTGAACACACGGGGAGTGCTTGACAATGCGTGGCCATTCGGAGGAGTGAGCCTGCCCCCTCTTCCTCCCCTTTCCTCCCCCTTTCTCCCTCTCTTCGCCCCACCAGAATGCCAGATTGACAGTTCAACCGTATGCTTGCTTTCTTTTCGCCTTCTACGTATTGTGAATGCGGAAATCTGAAGAGGGAAGCGAGAGAGATGAGAGGGTGAAAAGTGGTCAGCAGAAGTCAAACCGAGAGGGGAAGCTCCGCCCCCTTGCGCCTTCACTCTCCATTAGAGACCTCGTTGTTCTGGCGCCCGAATCACGACGGTATTTATCCCGATTTTTTGCGATGAAATGAGTGGGCGAAGGGCCGCAACTTATAATTACCCCTCGACTCGTGCCTTCTATCAACATCATTTTCGAATGCCCGAATCCATCATCTCCCCTCTCCATTTACTTCGTTGTGAATATCCCTCAGAATCGTCTCTCATTAATTCGTATTCACCCCTCGTTTTGGAACAACAACAAGAAGTGGTGTCAAATTAATGCGCCGCCGCCCTTCTTCCCCGTCTCGCTCATTAGCCGGAATGATTCACGGAAAATGCGCAGCATTCTTGTCACGATCTATTCGGAAAGGGCAAGCTCCATTACATGCTCTTCCTGTTCATTTTGCCACTCCACTGCAATCAACGTTTTCTGCTTCTCCAGATGGCCTTGAACGACACGTCGAACGAGACGGCGACGACGTTGGTCGAGGACGTCGACGAGCAGGCGAGGATGAGGGAGGCGCTCCTTCGATGGATGAACACCTTCTCCACCTACTGCTCAGTCATCCTCACTCTGATGGCTGCCATCGCACTCTTCGTCAACCTCTACTTGCTATTCGTAAGTCTGCACCCTAAAAAAACACTGAATAGACTTCCCTCTCCCTATCTCTAAATTCGCCGGGAACATTCGGTTAGTGAAACGAGCGACTTGTTTCTACGTGTGTTCTCTCTCGAGTCAGGAAGGGTTCACGAGGGGTAAGATTCTCCACCTAGCGTTTTCGCATTAATCATGCGACAGCTGGGCGGCTCGTTGAGGTTAGATGAGGGATGGCCGTCAAGATGAGAGTGAATAGAGCGAAATGAGTCGAGCAACTGGAGCAAAAGAAGTTTCCCTTCCAGCAGAAAACCATTCAATCCAACCATCCCGGAAATGCATGAGACATGGGGTGATGTCGTGGTCAGAAAACAGTTCGCTTACGCTGCTTGATGATTCATCCCTTGGGGGACGAACTTCGTGGGCGACGCTATTACAGTCTGAAGGGATGACGTCATTGCAGTGTTCTCGATATCTTCGTCGCCCGATCGGTGTCAACCTTCGACTGTGCGTGTCGTTAACGGCGTCTGACGCCCTCTGCGCCTCCTTCTACATACTGACGTTCACGCTGAACGTGCTCATCCCCGACCAAGTCTCCATGTGCTTCATCCTGCTCATCGAAGTGAGCAATCTCCACTTTCGTAGCGCCTTTCACTGGGATTGAAACGAACCGAAGCGTGTGCGGCCAACGAGTTTATTTGACAGGGTAGCTGGCGCTGATTGTAACTGTTCGCTTGAAATGGTAGAACGGAAAACAACTCGGGGGTTCTTGTGAGTGCAAGCTACTTTTCCTTCGCATAACTAATTCAATATGCGCTCCACTTACTGAGGTGCGTCACGTTAAGAGCGGCGATCTCTAGCCACGGATTGACAATTTTTTCCTTTCCGCTATAATTTTGCAAGTACACTGCAGTTACGTGTCAACTTTGAACGCAATTTAGGTTGACTCGCATAATTGAGCGCGTTATGGCTCCCATATGAACACTTTTTGCTCGCGGCTTCTAGGTGTTTTTAGTTTCATCATGCTTGGAGAGGGACGACAAAGGGAAAGCGAGCTCCATCCACGACAGCTTTCTTCCTCCTGTCGTCGACTCGCGCATAATAATCGCTATTCCTCGCAAATTGCACACCACGAGGAGGCGGGGAACGAATTACGGCGAAGTGGTATTCCTCGGGTAGTCTTCTGAAGAAGTCGTCCCAGAATCAGGAAGAAAGAACACTCTGTTTTGACAGACACGGCGACCGTGTGTTGTGCGGCGTAAACGGCGGACAATGGGGGTGATGGCGCCCCGGGGGGAGCGTAGAGACTGAGAGGGAGACTTCATCAGTAGGGGTAAATCTCCCATCCATTACCGGACGCCGCTTGTCTGTCTGTGTGTACAATCTGTTTCTCGGAATGGGTGGGGGAGAGGAGTGAGAGTGTAGAGGAGTGGTGATAATCGGATAAGGAATTAGAGAGGAGAAGAAGCAGGAGTAGGAAGAGCACTGTGACTCAAACTGTAGGAATTCGATTATGCGTCTTTTGACCATTGTTCTTCAAAAGGGGAGGGGAGAAAAAAGGCGCGCTCTTAGCTCTATTTCTCCCCTAGCAGTAGCGGAGAAACGAGGGCAATTTCTGAAACCGCAAAAAAAAGCCTGGATAGAGTTCGCTAACAGCACGTCGCGAGCTGTTACACGAATGCATTTCGAGGGAGATGTTGCAATCCCGCTGACAAATTGAGTTCCGACAGCCCAAACTACTCGAGGGCACATGCAAGTGGGCTGGAAAAAGGCGTTAAAATAGATAGGATGCGCTAAAATAGCATCTAAACGGTAGAGAAAGGTGTTACGCACATTGGCCAGGCTGTTCCGGGCCATTGATCTCATATGGGATGTAAATGCTTTCCAGGTAGGCAAGTACTCGACCTTCTTCTCTTCTGTCTTCACGCTCCTCGCACTCGCTCTCAACCACTACGTAGGCATCGTTTACCCACTACGAAGGTAAGCAGAGAAGACAACCAGCGGATACAGTATTCAGCCACCTATAATCTTTTGAATCGGAACGCCATCCACTTCCCACTACAATTGACTCGAGAACACTCTATTATAGTCAATCTCGAGCCTGAATAGCATCATTCAATGGAAAAAATGATCAACGACAAAATGACGTCATTCCAGACACGCTATAACTCCTCGGACAGTCCGATCGGCGATGGCTCTAGCGTACATCGTTCCCTTGGCCTTCTTCCTCGCCCTCTTCTCCATTCATCCAGGAGGATTCCGAGCTGACCAATCCTTCTCCTTCTTCTCACCCAAAGGATGCGAGAAAGCCGATATTTTTCGTGAGTTCTTCGGGATATTTTATTGGTACCTCATTGTAGCTATCTTTATGTTCGAGTATTCTGGTTCCATTTCCTTTTTCGATCAGAGGCCTTCCATCATATCTTCTTCTGGCCTTGCAAAAGGTTGCATTCGTGTCTGTTGCGAAGCGTTCCTTTTCATTCTGCACGTCCAATGATACTAGGGCTTCCTCCCAGTCTGCAAATGCCAATCCTCTTGGTTAATAGCGAGGAGATGACGCAAAAATTAGTTGTTGTATTCCACGGCTTCCTCCCTTCATTAACCGTAGTGGGGGGATTGCTCATTGTTCGGCTGAGAAAAGAGCCTCATAGCAAATTCTTTTGCTGCGTTCCCACTCCCTTCCTCCTTCCCGACTATTTTCCTCGGCTACTGTGTCCTGTTCCGGGGGTGGTTGCGGAATATATCTTGTGGAACGGAGGAATAAGCCACTTCTTCTGAGAAGGACCAGTCAACTTGTCAGAGAGTTGTCACGATCGAAGAATGTATGACGGAGTCCTGGGGGAAATCGCCAGAGGTCGAACCACAAAACGGAAAGAGGCACGCTTTTGGAAAAATTCGCAAACCAAACGAACTCGCGTCCCAGTGGGACCGCACTTTTTTCGACAAAACAGCAAAACAAGAGTGAAATGCGTTAGTGGCCAAATACTATTTACATCCGATGTTCTAATTGTAAGGGGAGTAAGAAGTGAACGGGCCTCCATCAATTACATGATACATCCGGGGGTGCTAGGAAAGTGTCGAAGGTGGTGGAAACAGTCATTTCATAAATCTTTCTCTGCAGATACAGTATCCACTCGGATCAGAGAATGGCAACTACCATTGCAGGATCTCCTCCCTTCCGATGGATGGTCGTCTTCCCCTTCATCTTCGTCGTCCTCACCCTCAGCTTCCTCTACGGCCACATCCTCATCCACATGGGAAGGGTGCAGAAGGACCCCCTGCTGCAGTCTACTGCCCATGTAAGCAGTTCGAAAGTTGGCTAAGATTCGTGATTGTTTACAATGAAGAGACCGTGGCGTCAGCCCTCAAACCCTAC